>PNEQ01092523.1:0-10524 GCA_003012365.1 Medauroidea extradentata
GCACACAAATGAAACAACCTGTCCGAGCATCTTCAATTGCGGGATTGTTTGAAATGGCTGTTACAAGAAGGTGAACACCTAAAAGTGAGGAAAAATGGTTTACGCACTCTTGTATACTTGTACTGTATTGTATATTTTGTAAAATATGTCAACTTGTCATGTAGGCATCTGAAAGAACGATACGAATAACCAAAAGAGACAAAAATACAAGCGACATGAATGTATCGTACTTCCTTGAATTTCTCTAAATACAAAAAATTCATAAAATATGGGGAACTTAATTTTTTAAAATTATTATTCTATTGATTGTACAATGATGTTACTCAAGGATATGGAATTTACTTTATTTGGTAAATATCAAGTTTAGCTACTCATCAAGTACCAGCCAAACTAATGATTTTAGACACATAGTTTACTGATAAAAAATGTTTCTACTGACATTCTAAGTACGCCTACATAAAAAAATTTTTTGTTAGCTTAGTTTAAGTTAGATTATGTTAGGTAACCTAACTTTACCTAACCTAATGTAAGGTTAGGTTACCTAACTTAACCTAATCTAACTTTAACCTAAACTTACTTAAACTGTATGTAAACTAACCTAAATTTTTTTTAAGTAGGACTACTTATAACGTCACTAGAAACATTTTTCATCAATAAACTTTAAGTCTAAAATCAATAGTTTGGCCGGTACACGATGAGTAGCTACTCTTGATATTTACCTTCCCAGAAGTCAAATACCTAACTAAAAGAAAAAAAAGTAAATGACTTACCTGATATAAAACTGCTGGTGCAAACTTTCGTAAGTAGGATTCTTCAATTTGCCGGCACACTGGAAATTTTGCTTTCAGTGTCTTCTTTTCAAAAGATATTTGCTTTTAAACACAAAGAAACTTATCGAAAATTTTGATTGCTGTCTCTATCACGTTTATTTGATGAAACACGCAAGTAATAAATTTAAGTGACCAAGTAAAAACACTTGTCACTACTCACACTACTCCATTACCACAAAATAATGTCGTTCTAGGTTACGATTTATGTAATTATCACGTAAATTTAATTGTTAGCTGCATAAAGCTCTCTGGTAATAATGTAAACATAACACAGCATACAAGTATATAAACAATGTATTGAATCATGGATGTATGAACAACCCTGTTCTGGTATCGTGGCACAGTTTTATTCCATAGAACCTTCCACAGCTGCTTCCATGGAGGCTAGGAAACAAGAACTTGCGCAAGTGCTTGTACAGGTCATTCCATCGTGGCACACGGGCTTTAAGAGAACATCCATCTGTAAATTTGTAAACACCATAGAATATAGAGACATAAGAATGTGAATTTTGCTAGTGTTTCCAGCTCTCGCCGTCAATAACGCGTCTCGGGCTTTAACAATGCTAAATAGCTGGAGTTTCCCATATTGTCCGTTACGATATTTGACCCCGTTATGAGAAAACTATGAGAGATAAAATTGTTATATAAGAGTAACCTGTACTCAGAAGTATTGTCTACAAAACTAACAACTTCATAAAAACATAAACTTTTGATTTTATCGCTTTTGAACACCAATAAGTCCCCTCCCTGAATAGACTGAGTGTGTGTGAGAGAGAGATTAAAAATCGATGAAGTGATAAGGGCGCCTCTGACCGGTATATGACATGCATTATCGCTTTTTCACGCAAGCCACTTGGCTGGTGTGCAGTGCAGTGACACTATTATTTTATTTTTGGGCAGCATAGTTCGAAGTCTAATGCATGTTTGTATTGTTTTTTTTTATCCTGTTGTTATTTTACCAGATACAGCAGCCTGGGAAAACATTTTGTTTTGCAGTTTTGAGGGGCCCGAAAATTGTGTTTCTAATTAGGCGTGACGAACTTTTTAAAATTATGGCTGCACAGTTTGAAATGTGTGCTCTTTTCGTAGATAAACAAATATAATGCGCGTTACATAGTTCCGTACAAAAATAATAGCTGTAACTCACAGCAACGTATTTTATCGCAGGTAGGGAAGGGCCCTTAAGAGCCAGAGTGAGTGAGAGGGTGGAGTTTATTTTGTAAGTCTATGTAAAAAGAGTTTGAATAGTACTTAATTTTTTTCTATTACTGAACAACGGTTTAAATTCACGTTAAAGAAATTGCACATTGTGTTGTTTAAAGTGCTGGAAAAATTGCCTATTGTGTTAAGTGTTAGTGAAGAGGTTTCGGTTAGCCCTTAACATCAGGTCTTAAGCACTGATGAGAGATGACATGTTGCATGAAACAGCGTCGGAATGAAGGGGTGTGGAAACGGGAGATCCCCGAGAAAACCCGCCGATCAGCGACATCGTCTGGAACGATTCCCATATGCGAAAATATAGGTACCGACCGACCCTGCCAGGGTCAATCTCGGATGGGCTTAGTGGGAGGCGAGTGGTCTAACCACTGTGCTAACCTCGGCCCCCTTACATGTTGTGAAGAGATTCCTCGTAGTGTTATTTCAATATTTACGGTAACACATTAAATAAGAGTTTTACACAAAAATACATATTACATGAATAACAATATAAGAATTTTCACATTAGTATGTTGTTTTAAGTGTTACTAAAGATATTTCTTTAAATAATAAGCTTTATTTAAAAAAAAGTTAATGTGGCATTACTAGTCTATTGTATAGTAGTAATTAATTTACAAGTTAAATACTCATATAAATAACTGCATAGTATTGTGTTGTAACGAGTCTAAGGAAAGAGAATTCTTAAAATAGGCACTTTGAAACTTTTAATGTGCCATAATTATTTAACATCGGAGCGAATACAAAAATATGGTTTCAAGTTCACGCGTGATTATCGCTCATTAAAACGTTGTCTTAAGTAAGGAAAGTTTTTTTTTTTTTCAGTTATCGTCAATTTGATATTTAATGTAGGCCCTACAGTGATGTTCAACAATACAACACAAAATAATTGAATCCCAGAAATATATCAGCAGCTTGATTCTTTACCCAACTTTTTAAAGTAAAAAAAAAGTATGTACATCCATACGTACATTTTTTATAAAATATTATTCACATTGGCTACCCAACCTCGCCACTGTGCCCAACACATCCCACCCTCATTTTTTTGTGTGGCACAGTAAATTTAATGCGTCGCGAGTTTATTCTGTGACTAGTGTTACCAGACAAATGTCAGTGGTCATTGATGTAAGATTTCAAATGATTATGTTTTTGAAGAGTTTGAAGAATTAGTCCTTGAAGTTATTATTAACGTAATATTTATTTAAAATTATTATTCAAAGTTAAAACAAAGAAATACCATAATGAATAATAATGTTCAAATTTTCATATTAGTATGTTGTTTTATATATTAGGAATGACATATCTTTAAACAACAGCTTTATTTTAAAAATTTACATTGACATGACTGTTCAATCTTATACCGGCAATACCAAGAATTTTAAAAGTTAACTTGTTTATTATTGTTTTGTAACAAGTGTACGGAAAGAGACATCAAGAAAATAGCTTTTTTAAACATTTAATGTGCAGAGTCTATTCAATATTGGAACGAAAATAAAAGTTTTAATATTCTCATATCCGTAATAATTGCTTTTTAAAGAGTTGTTTTCAGGTAGGAAATATTTATTTATTAATTGCCGTCATTTTAAAAAATTAAGGTACAATGATGTTCAACAGTAAAACACAATATATATATATATATATATATATATCTGGCTTAGATTTGAATCCTAAGAAAATTATCTGAGGCTGGAATATTTAACAACCTTTTTACAGCTAAAATAAATAAATAAATAATTATTTACAATGAAATTTTTATTAAATATTATGCTGATTGGTGCCGCCCCCTCCTCTCCGCTGTGCCCAACACCTCCAGTCCTAATTTTTAATGCGGCAAGGTAAATTTCATGTATTCCGAGCTGATTCTGTGACAAATGTTGTTAGAAACATTTCAGTGACCATTTTATACGAATAAAAATTTACACCCAGACTGGGTTGGGAAACGAACCCAGTACCTTTCGCATTTCCCAAACAGTAACCGGAACATAACAGTGCTATGGTAAAACTATAGTACACGTTGTTGAATATATTTCAATAGCCGTGTTGATGCAAAGTATACAAGCCCGTGAAAATCATCTTTGAGAAAAATTATATATAGTCATTTACTGTGTTGTTGGAGGATAATGTAAAAAAAAAGAATGTGAGAAGACACAGCACAATTTCAGTTATACTTCGTCTTCGAGTGACGCGCGGCAAAGGAATCACTTGTGTAAATTAATTCATACTCCATAGGTTAGCCTCCGTCCTTACTGTGTGAATGCGTGTAAAGGGGTATGGATGGGTGAAGGGAGGGGAAGGCTGGAGAGTGAGAGAGCATGGACGTTGGAAAGAGAAGGGACGAGTGAAGGGGAAGGTGTTACTGCGCATGCGACACTGTGCTTAGAGGTCCTGGATCTAGGGGCTAGTACGGGAGAGGTATCCGAGCCGCTGCCCTGGCAGGAGCAGGACCCAGTCGGGGAGGATGTGGTGAGCCGCTGCCCAGCAGGGAGCAAGACTCACAGGAGAGGTATCCGAGCCGCTGCCCTGGCGGGAGCAAGACCCAGAAGTGTCTAGCCGCTGACACTGTGCAATCATTCGGGTATCATCGGAAGTACTCGGCCGCCCGCCTCGAGTCAGCGCTTCCTCCCCTCACAGGCGTTAGCTTGCTCTCTCACTTCCTATCTCTTCCTCCCGTCCCTACCCGCTAACAATTCGTCTGGACACCGCTGAACTTGATTTTTCGCAGCAATACCTGTAAGTAAACCACGTGTATCCGATTTACAAATTGCATGAAACATTTTCTTTCGTTACTTTAATTATTTATTTGTTGCCCCTGGCCGAACTACCACAAACTACATCACAAATAGTTTACAGCAAAAACAAAATTACACTTGCGCTGATGTTATTTACATTTTCAAAAACGTTTGTTTGGTTTACGAAAATGCAAATAACAAATCCACGGATCAATTACAAATAAAATGACACATGTTTTACAATTTAAAAAGAAACTAATAAAATAGCGACAGGCGTATGGTCGTTTTGAAATTGGGAGGGTATATGTTGGAACCCGGAACCACTCATAACAATGCGAGGGGTCCAGGGGAGCTCCTCCTGAAAAATTTGGGATTTCAAGGTGTAAAATTGTACACTTAGAGCATTTTTCGCATTTAGACCTGCTAATATTATACTTGTTTGAATAGTGATTTTTTTTTTTTTTTAGAAAATAGACTAATCCACGAAAAAATTAATTTATGTCAGAAAATATAAAACCAGGGCATTACACACCGTAATTTAAGCAATCAGTCCATAAATTATGCATAAGCGAAATATTATTTATTGACAAAATCCTTGCAGCATACAAATTGCTACAACAGATACTGTGAAGTACTAAGACGTAAAAATAAAAGTAGGGTAAGTAGTGTTTATTACCTACTAGAAATTCCGTTTAAAGTGTATTTTAATAGTTTTGAAATCTTCATGCTCACTATGTCCGTCACGAAAATACTATGATATTAATGATAAAAAAATAAGCTTTAAATTTTTGAGGAAACAACATTAAAGGTCAGCTTCGTTGTAATTTACATAAACATTTCATGTTTCTATGAAGGTTATTTAGCACATATTATTCAGTAGTATGGTATTACATGTGTAACATGGGCTATTTGTTGTAAAGTATTCATCTTAAAACGTTGCTTCCCGGTAAATTGTTCAAAGTACAAATATTTTCTTGAATTTATATTAAAAGCGATTCTTCTACTTTGCATGTTACTTCCCGGGTCTCCGTACCCTGTAATCTCAGATACTAGGATCCCGGCGCAGATAGTATACAGTCAACATTGAATTAAACAAAAAAAAACAGCTACCCCTTCTTAAATAGTGTATAAAGCTAAAGCTAGAGATAAACAACTCATCACAGTCACCAATATTTCTTCAGTGGTTTTATTATTTTTTTATTTTATTTTTTTTTCACACATTCTTATGAGTCATCTCGACTCTTTACTAGGAACTATACAAAATATAAAGTAATAAGGAACAGAGTGATTACAAATAAATATCACAGAACCAATTACAAATACTACAACAGCAAAATGTACATAATAAAATGATAATATGGAAATTACAATCTGAAACACATAGATTACCATGTACCATTTGAGGGTACAAGTAGCAGAATATGAGACACACAGTTAGAAATACAGTGGAGACATACAGGATAAACAGAAATTAGAACATACATGTAGTAGAAACATACAAAAAATACAATATGAACATTGTGGGAGAATACAATAGCCGACAATGCAAACATACAGTACGAACATAAAAAAAACATACAGTAGGAACATATATTATAAACATACATTGGAACAAATACTAGACATACAGTAGGAGCGTACAATGAGAACATAATATGGGAGTAAATAGCAGAAGATACAAATATTTAGACCAATTTATCCTACAGCAGCAACATACAAACAGGGACAAAAACATGTATATGTTATCCATAACAACTATGTAGCTGGACGAAAGAGAATCTTCTAAAGTACAGTAAGTGCCTACCTTAGGTCTACATCATTATAAGGGCTGAGTCAGAGTGTCAACAATTTATTTTTTAATTTTTCGTGTTTCCACCATAGCTCATGTTTTAGAAATTTTTTAAACTGTCTTTCATCCTTAGCTTCCTTAGTTTTTGATGTTAAATAATTAAATTCCTTCATTAATCTGTTCCGTAAACCCTTTGTTCCATATCTGGTGGATTTCACTCTAGTTAAGTCTAGGTCTTTGGCTTTCCTAGTGGCATGTTGGTGTATGCTGTTTCTGTGCATGAATAATAGATTACATATTGCTTGGTTGTGTACTATTCTATAGGCTGACTTTGCACATTCCCCCTGTATTAACATGTAGACAGGTTGAATTTTTAGATCACGGTAGATTATATGTATACATTTTGTGTGGCTGGAGTTAGTTATGTGTCTCACTGCCCTGTTCTGAATTCTCTCAATACAGCTAACTAAAGTTTTATTGGCGGAACCCCATATGCATGCCATACAAACAACGTGACTGTGAATTAGAGTAAAATATATGTCCCTTAAAATTTTTTGAGGTACAGCATCTTTCGCTCTCCATATTACTGCAGTAGCCGGTTTAATTTTGTTGCGTTTATGTGAAATATGATTATACCAGTTGAGATGTTCGTCAATAACTAGACCAAGAAATTGTGTATAGCCTACCCTTTGTAAGGGTTTATTGTTTACTGTTATCTGTTTGTGTTGGTGAATTATTGAATTACGTTTGGTGATAAACATGTAATTAGTTTTATCCTCATTTAAAGTTAGTTTGTTTTCCTTCAGCCAAACACTTAAAGTTTTTATATCTTCCTGCATTTGTGCTACCAGCCCGTCAACTGATGTATCAGTGTAAAAAATGTTAGTGTCATCTGCGTACTGTGTTAAATGCCCATTAATTTTACATTTTGCAATATCATAATCACGTGTTCTATAGCCATTCAGCAGCCTCCCAAAATGTTATCCGCCCATAAAAACCATAGCAAATTTTAACTTGTGACGACGAAGCTAGTACAGTCTTATAAAGTCACATTTCAACACACTTAGAAGACTGTGAAGTTTTTAAAATATTGTTTTAATTTAAGTACGGGTGTCATATTTGCGATTTAATTGGTTTAAACAACTTTCAGTTAGAGTATTTTCTATGCAGCGACAACGTAATTTCCTTTGTATGAAGATATTTTTTTTGGTCAGCAATAACATGTAGGTCTTTAGCACTGGTGAGAGCTGACATGATGTGAATATGAAGCAGCGCCAGAATGTAGGATGGGGGAAACGTAATATCCCCGAGAAAATCCCCCGACGAGCGGCATCATACGGCACGATTATCACATGCGAAAGTCCGGGGACCGAACCGCTGGGAATCGAAACCAGGATCACCTTGGTGGGGAAGCGAGTGCTCTAGTCACTTCGCCCACCGCAGCCTCCTATGTATGACGCAGTAAACAAATTAATGAATTTTTTTTTTGCGCAGCGATTTGATTTGTTTGAACGAGTTTCAGGCTCGCAAAATATTTTCTAGGTATTCTTTTACAAATGCTTCGATAGTACAATTTTCTTAAGTTACACAAACGTGATACATTTTACATTTTATTAAATTTTTAAGATTAAGTTACTTTTTTGCACATACTCATTCTTCTGCTGAATTAGTAACTTATTTTGTAGCCTTGATAAACCAACGAACGTACGAAACATTACTAAACCTCGTAAATTTCATACCTACATTAAATTAAGGTAAGTTAGTGAGATGTGGTGAAATATGTTTTTCTATGAATCCTCAATAGGGCTTAAACCAGTAGAGATGTTAAGGTGCTTTTTACTTCAGCATAAAGCTAACAAAAATGCATATTACGTAAATTTTTTTATTTAAAAATTAAGGTGGTGAAAAGTTGTAAAACTAAATTTCAATAAATTTCCGATATCTTTAAACCCGTTGTGATATCGAATTGAATTAGACATGTTGAGATATTGAAATGATTCCTGAATAGGAATGAGACTTACGTAAATACCTAATAAGCGATTTAGTAATTTTTCAAATGTCTGCAGTTTAAGTGGTGGAAATATGTGAAATGTTACAGAAATACCTAAAATCAGATATGAATAAAACATTTAAACTACTGGTTTGTGGGGGAAAAAATTTTAGTAAAGACATTAGTTACCACACAAGTGCAACATGAATTATATTGGCTGCAAAGATAATTAAAATAGCATCTATTTATTTCAGTAATGTGAAGCGGCACTGAACTTTGTTACAGACTTTTCACCAATAAAAATATATGGTCACGCTTAAAGCCAAGCTCTCTTGTTCCTACTTTTATAAAGATATTAATTTTTTTTACTCCTAAACGAGAGCAAATGACGAAAATGGATTTGGCAGTTTGGTTTAAAATCGTTTTATACACATTTGCTGATTTTTTCAAGGCATTAAATACTATGATTTTAGATGATTATGTAATCAACGAAACAATTTCTTGTTTTGAAAAAAAAAAATAGCTGTCTTGGCCAAAACCATTTTTAACAAAACTGCCAAACAGATTTTCGATGTCTGCTCTCGTTTAAGCTAATAATAATAATAATAATAATAATAATAATAATAATAATAATAATAATAATAATAATCTTAAAAAGTAGAAACAAGAGAGTCCCATAGCACAAATTGATAGGCGGAAATCTTGCATGCTATAAAAATAGTTCAGCACTTGGCACGATTAAAGGTCGCACTTACAGCTCCGTCACGTCTACAGGGTACAGACAGCACAATTCTGGTACGTGTACCCGAAATAGGGTACGATTGGCAACACTGGGGAAGCGATGTTGTGAGAGAGGGGATAGGCAAGCGATGCTGAGTCACTGAAGTACCCGAGTATTTCGCCCGATGATAGCCGAATGCCTGCACCGTGTTAGCGGCGAGACATAAGTTAAATTTTCTGCGTACCCATAATGCACAACTTTATTTATAATACTGTCTGTGGAGCAGGAGAAAGAAAGTAAATATTGTTATGACAAAACGAAATGTATGAAGACTTTTCTTAACAGCTGGGAGTATAAAATGTGAATTGATTCGTGTTAAAAGTGTAATTGTGCTACAAAATTATCAGTGGAATTATGTATGGTGAATCAATTTAATTATCAAGAAACTGTCATTTCAAATAAATGTGATCATGATCCTTGCTACATCCAACTAATCATGAAAACTTATTCGCTTTACATATTATATAGGACGTCTAGACAGTAGGCAGTAACTTTCAAACAAACTTTGTCAATGTAGGTTTCACTGTGTTCTTTCTGACTCAACCCTAGCAGATGCGAAGTATGTAAATACAGGTAATAAACTTCGCACGAGACCAGCAACCATTTATATTATCATTGATTACATTATTTAGTATAAGAATACCTAAAAAATATGTTACAAAATAAAAATTATTCCCAATCCACTTAGGATATCTAAATGACAAAATTCATCAATGTTATATATTGACTTGGGAAATTCGGTTGTCGAAGTTGGTAGTGTGTTTTGGAGTGTGTGGATCTTTTGTTGTGCGTAGTCGGGCGGAGTAGTGAAGAATGATCGGGGATTAAAGAGTGCATATTTGAAATGAAATATTGGAGTTATTAATTTCTGTGTATACAACAATTGGCGACGAGGATGGGATTACAATTAATTGGTTACTGTGCTAAGTAAGGTGTTGCAAGTGAAACCACCTAGCGGGATAGTGACCAGTCATGAGGTATGATGCATGCATGAAAATTTAAGGTTAGGCCTACCACTATTGTTCTTGGAAACCGATCATGGCATTGGGAAAAATTCCGGAGTTGAACATTAATGAGCCAGATACTTGGCGGCACTATAAAGCAAGATTTCAATTTTTTGTTGAAGCAAATAAGATCTCCGAGGCAAAGCAACTCCGGGCAACATTTTTAACCCTAATAGGAGAGTCAGC
>PNEQ01092524.1:0-10524 GCA_003012365.1 Medauroidea extradentata
CTAAGCTGAGTTCTCAATGCTAAACTTTCAAAACAAACTTTCGCGGGTGTTTTTCAAAACAACATGCTTGTTTACTGCCAGATATCGTTCGGGTGGTCATAGCAACTTGCAACTGCCCGTCCTGCCATTTCGCTGCCAGCGAAAAATGGCACTTGCCCTCGGCTGGTAAAACTGGCAGACCACGCGAACAAACCTATTTTATCAAAATACTGTTTAACATTTGCATACACACATACTTTCCCCAGTTACATATGTGTCTCAAACTTATTTTATTTATTATCAGTAATATCTGGTTGCCCTTCCAACCAAACTTGTCATAAACTTTGGAACCTACCTATAGGTGACATTTTGCTAAAATAAAATGGGGGGAAGGTTTTCGTGTTTAATTTCAAGTAGGCAGTAAGTGTATGTGTACAGTACCAGCACTTTTTCTTGCAACTGCACTTTTTAAAAAGTATGGCTCATCGTGTAGTCAGGCCTATGGGTTATTCACAAATGAATAATAATAAGTTTTATACTTGCAATAGGGCCAACACCCAGTGGTGAGCAGACTCCTCCCCATCCCCACAGCACCAATCCTTAGTCCCTTCCTAAGCTTTCCAACCCCACTCACAATCTCCAACTCCTTCCTCAATGCAGTCCACTCCCTCGCTGTCTTCACCAACATCGACTGTCTACCCCTCTTCATTATCCTCCACACCATCTGAATTTTCTCACTATTACTTTTTTTTTTCCTTAAAAATTCCCTCAGTTTCTAGGCGAAATTTCTTCATCCCCCTCCCCCTTCGTCAACTTATACAACATAACCAGCCTGCTGTCCCTCAATGGTTTCTATCCCAATTCCTTCATCATCATCATGCTAGGCCTATAGTTCCTTTCCTCCTCACCAGTCTGACCCTGCCTTATCCATTTATTCATCACCCACCTCACTGTCCTTCCCTGAACTTCTACAATTATATTGTATGTAAATGATAAGTTTCTTATGGGCATTCATCGTGTATATTATATGTACATGTAATATTCAAATTAGGTGCAAAATGGTTTAAGTGTCCCACCATTGAACATAAGTAGAACACATATTATATACATAATGTCTCAACATGAATAATGTAAAGCTATTTAGCTATTCAATGTGTGTATATTAAACATATAATTGGAACTGTTCATGATACAGGTAATTTTCATTTATGATATATGTATAATATGTATGTCAAATATACTTACACATAAAATCAGCCTTTAGCTACTGTGTTGTGTGAGTGTATATAGTACACAGTCATCTGCAGAAGGTCTTATTTTACCTGTAATCATGAATCTCATGTATATCACCATTACAGTGAATAGCAAAGGCCTCAACACACTTCCCTGCGGTACTCCTGGTGTAACCTCTCCTTCCTCTGACATTACCTCCCCCCCTTTCACTGAATGACTTAGTCCACTGAGAAAGTCCTTAATCCAGTCAACCACCTGCTTGTCATCCAGCAGTTTTTCCACTTTTCTTATCTGTATTCCATGAGGAACCTTGTCAAAGGCCTTCTCGAAGTCTATGAAGCATGAGTCCTCCTATTTCCCCTCATCAACTGTCTGAACAGGATCCTCCAACAAATTTGTATTTCAAAACTCCTTTCATTAGCAGTATTCTCCAGTAAGGTTTACTTTGTAAATTCATAATGTGGAATCTAAAAATGTTTATTTTCTCGACTGAGAGTCAGCCCTCCCCGCTTTCCCAATTTACCAAGCTTTACATTATTTGAGGCTAGTGCAGGCCTAGCCTTTCAACACCTTAACCCCCCATAGTAATCACCCTCCCATTATATGTCACAGTTGTTAGATTGTTATCAGGTGAAGTCAGTTGTTTTGGAAAATGTATAGCAGGCTACAATTAGTATTTATGGTTTTTTAGTGATACGTATAATGTTATTATAGAAACTTCAGCCTCCAAAATAAGAAACAAATGACTGCAGTAAGTTGTTGGAAGTAAATTATCTTACTGAATAGCCTAAATGTTACTCTGAAAGGTATTCGTGGGAAAAGGTACTAGGAATGTTGGCATTTTTTTTTTCAAGCTTTATTATTTTATTAATTGTTTTGCTTTGACCAGAAGATTTCTAAAACTTTATGAGAATATGAGAGGAAAAGTTTATGAAAATAGCAGGTAGAAGAACTGTAAAATTGTACACTGTAGTGGATTTCTTCAGCGACTAAGGAAATGTGATTTTTGGCATGAAAATGCTTTTGAGACAGACCATATGTGACTGATGGTATAAAGCCCTAAAAATAAGTTTTGGCAGAGGTACTGTAAATCTACATATGAACGGTCAATTGGGTAAATTGTATACAGTTGAAGTATGAACACTGTCCCATTGTTTCAGTAAGTGTGTAAATGTACAATGTAACACAAACTACTTTTTTGCCAAATAATGTGACTAGTGGCTAACCTATTCTGCTTGCGAGGATTATAATCTTTTAGTTTAGCTCATTGCACCCGTCGTATCTTTGAGTACAATTTTGTGCAAAGAGATACGACAAGTCATGATATACGACAGGGGCGTCGCGTGGAGTGTTCCAAGGTGTGTGGTGACCAGCAGTGACTATACACAACACTGAGTTGTCTGAGGAACCATTTGTTTTGTATGGTCAGGAACACTCCACAGCTAGTAGCGTACAAGAGGCAAGGTACGAATTATCCTTTAATATATACACCTTGGTTTCTGCAACAACACAGCTGCTCAAAGTGTATAGTCGCTGCTAATTCCGTACACTTTGGAACACAGCCACGCTACGTAACTGATATACGATAACGTCAATATAAAAATATACAATGTAGGGCTCATTTATTACTCTGCTTGGATTTGTGTGGGAAAGTAAATGATTATTCACTGAAACTTTCAGGGTTAAGCTTGAGTAATATTTTATTAGGTAAACATAACCACAAAACTTACTGGTTACTAGCAAAACATACATTGGGACAGTAGTAGGTAATTAATACTATCACTTTATTAGTACATATGTGTCTGTGAAAAAGATCTCACAGTATTTTAACACATTATTGGTTGTGCAATGAGTACCTTGCTCAGCTTTCGAAATACAGTTTTTTTTATGCTGGATAGATGTGTCCTTTCTCCTGACTTTTGGATATCTTTGGTTAGTCGTTAGGAGGCTGACCGGATGTAACTAATACTAAAGGCTGAATCACAATGAAGTTAACATGGAGCTTCTTACGTTACCTTTACGTTACAGCTGAGTTGAGCTATAGGTCATGCTGCAGTGTTTCCACATTGAATTATCGGCGACGCAACGGTAACTTATAAATTTGGAAATTGAGTCAACTTCAAAATAACGTAAAGGTAAAGTTAAGAACAGCCAATCAGAAGCGGAGTTGTTCTTTTGTTGGTTATTGCCTACGAGAGTTTATCGCGCCAAAACTAACAGACGTTTCTCGTAACCTCGAATTGTGTGCTGTTCGCTCGTGCATATGTACAAGAGTGTATGAAAAGAAGTATATTTGTCATAGTTGTGTTATGAAGTGTGGTGAAAGGAAAACGTTCGTTATTGTATTTTTAAGTAAATAATATTTTTAATTCCACGTAATATTTGTTACACGTGTGACATGGTATTTGTGAGTGCATTGCCTAATATATGTGTGGCTATGGTTGTTAAGTGAGTCGTAAATAGTTATCATATATTTATAAATAATTCAGAGCTAATGTGTTGCTATAGCATTCGTTCAAGGACTCTACAATAAATTTAACTAGATGGTTTGCGAGTTCACTGAGGTGGGTGTGATATGTGTAGACATCAAACATATTGTTAAAATATCAAATAAGTGTCTCACGTCTCATGATAGACGTTAAACTAACAGTTTAGCCCTCCCATTTTATGAAATAAATATAATCCCAACAGAATTACTCATAAATAAAGCATGTGTAACGTGAGAATAAAAAGAACTAGTTGGTAAGAAAGGCGTAATGTTACAAATAGGGTATTTTATTACACATTTTCAATACATAACTGAAACAGTTACAGTACTTGCGAATCATTTTCGTTATTAATTTACGTTACCACTTGTATATGTAAATATTTTGCGACTCAAATAACATCGTAAAATTTAATTATTGCAATGATCGTCAGTAGTCTTGCAGCATTTGTAACATAGCCTTGTACTTGTACCTCAACTTAATTCCTTAACTTCAATGTGAAACATCGGTCACATCCGCGTTAAATTTTTCTGTAAAGTTAACGCAAAGGTAACGTAAGGAGGTCCATGTTAACTTCATTGTGAATCGGCCTTTACTCTTGGGGTAATATATGGTTTACTGGCATGTATGTTGCGTGAGCATTTCACTCATAGCACGACTATTCATGTAAGCAGACTTAACAAGTGCTGTTGTTAGTTGTGGGATATATATATATAATTTTTTTCTAAGTTTTATGTAATTTTAATTAAATGCATTCTAGTACTTTATGAAAATGAACAGTGGGAAGAAAATTGTCCCTTGTAAAATTCTATTCCACAACCAAGCACAGCACTAGGCAAGTCTTTTTACACAGCTGATTGCGCTATGAGCAAAATGCTCACACAATGTATATGCCTGCAAACCATATCTTATCTAAAGGGCAAGAATTAATTACATCTGGCCAGCCACTAGCTACTAAACATGCAAGGTTCAAAATCAGCTAGAACAAAGGACACACTTATCCAGCAATTAAAAAAACTTACAATAGTTTGGAGGGTGAGCTCATTGTGTGACCCATAGTTTAGAAGCTGTGTTTGTGGAGTAAGTCTAATGCTTTGATTCTAGTTTCACGGGTAACACAACTATTATTTATTTATTTATTTGTGTAGGTACATTATTTGCACACTGCCCGACTCGGAAACATCTTCACACTGGTAATTAAATTTCCTTTCGTCGCCGAAGAAATCCACTAAAGTACCATATTTCTTCCTGTCGTTTTCACAAACTATAACCTTCTAACGACTTTACCATCATCTAATAATATAAGATGAAACTCTGAAACAAAAATCAGGGTAGCAATTTTCTTGTTTCAACAACAACACAACAATTTCTCTACCGGAATTGACATTCCGCCACCTACTTGGCTGGCGGATTAATTTCGGTACACTTCGGGCCTAGATTCTGATAGTAATTCCGGTATCGAGTGTTCAAAAATTGCACTTTTTGATTCCGCTAGCGGAATGGCACCATTCCTCTAGCGAAATTATTCCGACAGTTTCAAAAATTGGGCCCCTGGTACCAGTTCCGGCAGACCCATTGGGTCCGGCCGTCAGCCTGTGTGCTAGACGGTTCATGGTGCCGCTCTCATAAAATTCAAAGCAAAATTCAAATGTGTTGCGTACTGAACATAAAATGAAACAATTAGTGGCACTTTCCCGCATCATTGAACCAAGTGTTTTACAGTTTGTCTGGCCCTGGTAGAAAAATTAAAATTGGTTGAACTAGATAAGTACGTTCGCATGAATGCAGAAGATTATGCTGTTATAACTGCACAAGTCCTGTTCCAGTGGAGAAAATTGTATAACTATAATTTGCGTATGAAAAAAATTGTAGGATGTAATACATAATTTTTAAAGATCGTGTAATGGTAAAACTGATATATAAGGAAGGGTGTCGGAACTGTTCGCAACAGTTCCATTTCAGGCACGATAAGGGAGTTGTAACTGGTTACAAAAGTACAAAATTTGCTGGGTAAACACGTACATAGCTAATGAGTCAATCAATAACTGTAATGCACAACAGGGCGAATGGCCCGGATTTTTTAAAAATACTTTTTTCGATTACAATTAGGCTGTAGGCCATGAATACATACATTTCCAAACAGTTTTAAGTAGATAGGTTAAATGCCACCATCAAAAATAAGTTTAGTGCGGAAACACTTTACAGTCCTGAACAAAAATGTGAATTGCCACATATAACTATTTACAAGTCGGATAACTTTGCATTTTCAATTACAACACTAGCAGTAGAGCAGTTCAGTTCTACTTCCTCTGTGGAGCTGGACCTGTAGCGCGAGTTTAATTTAATCGAAACATTTCCATGTATTTGGTTCCCTCTGAGCCGGAACACAAAACTTCACGCGCCCACAACTTACCATTCCCCTCCTCACTCAATATAATTTCTACATTACTTTTCACAACTCCATCCGCCCCTCCTCATTCACGTGTTATCAAGGGATTCCTCCTTCCTTTTTCCCATCCCTCTTCCTCATTACCAACACAGTTCCCTCATTTACTCTGTGCAGTTCAGTTCCAATTTGGTTCCAGTTCCGCTGTGGAGCTGGAGTTGGTGCGCGAGTCAGATTTGATAGAAACAGTTCCAGCATACTTGGTTCGTGTTACCACTGTCGGGTCATGAAGCAGCACATCCACCACCTACTTTCCCTTCCCCCCATAATTGTACAGTGTTATGCATCAATAGACAAAGCGCCAATTGCTAGTTCAATATAAAATATTTTTCTGCACTGAAACAGTCTTATAAAACGTTTTTTAACCCTGTTTTCTGTAATTATCAATATTGGTTTTTTGTGAGGCAGTTTCAAATTTGAAAAACTTACAGCATATTTTACTGATAACTTAAAATTGGTGCTTAGTCTATTGGTGCAAAACACTTCCAATTATTCACGCTCACTACTTTTCTTGTCTCTTCCTTTCCCCTCCATTCCGTCGAATCGCGCATCATAATTCTGTCCATACCTTCCTTCCGCCAGTTCGCCACCTGCCATTTCAGGTCCGAGCGGATTTGATTCCATTTACAATGAGGAACTACAACCACCACTCCGACGAGTGATCCAGTTCCGTGGTTCCGTATCCACCTGGACCTACACACCTCTAGTTGCCAGCCAAGCCTCTCCCCTCCCCCTCTCACCCTCAGCAATAAAGGCAAACATCTTTGAATACAGGCCTGCCCTCCAATCCCCAGCCTTAATTTAAAAAGTCTGATATCGTATTTCACTAATAGAGAAATATTACAGAGCATTATTGTAGAAGCCACGTCGACCATAAAAAAAACTAGAAATGATATTGCTTGTACGATACTTCTTTCTATACTTTACAAGGACCCCATAACGAATACTAGTATTTATCTTCATACTGTATTAGTTTTAAAGTGTATATGATTTTATTAACCGATAAATGCCAGTTAAAAATTTACGAACAGAATAATTTCACTAGGAAGAATTAAATGCTCCTATCATAATTTCGGATTTTTTCTATATTAGTAGATTAGTTTTCGAAGTCAAATTCAACCGCATTATTCATACTCATATTATGTTCTTTCTGAAAGCAACACTGTAGCGTATATGAAATATGAAACTTATTTGAAATTGTTGCTTCCTTATTGTTGCATTAATTTGTTTAGTTGATTAAAATTCTGTTACATTTATGAAAAAGTGTGTCAACAAAATTACATTTTCGATTTGATTCGTGTTGTGTTAAACTAAAACATGGAGTCGTCAGAAGTGGTGGGGCAAGGGATGAATGTAGTTCCCTTTCCATTTAGCGACAGAGAGCTGCGAACAATGATAATCGTTAATCGTCTTCGACATTTGTTAATGGCTTCAGGTGCGATACTCTCTATACTCTATGAGAAATATACTTATTTGAACTGTACGATTAGTTTATTTTTATCCTGTGGACTACAGTTAACAACATACGTAGCACAATGAATACAATTACACTTGTATGTATTGTAGTATATTATATAGGTTAAGAGGACTATACACCAGATGTAATTTTGTCCGTTTGATGCAAGGAGACAGTGAAGCGATAAGCTTCAGCTTTCCACACTCGACGGTAACAGCATCGCCTTTATTCGCTGCGCGCCAAAGTGCTTGGCGAGCAGTGTTTTTCTACTACACAATTTCCTATGGGACTTAAAGCGGCGACCCTACAATATTACTTGGGAAAAATTTGTAATAAAGACTAACGCATGCTTCCAATGTTGTGTTTTACGAATATGGGTAGAATTTTTTCAACAGCAGTTTAAAAAAAAAGCTGTTTTTAGCCATTTTAATGGGCCTCCAAAAACATGTTTCTAATTAGCATGTCGCATTTTTCAAGTGTTAGAAGCCTAGTTTTAACTGTGTGTTTTTTATTAGAATAAGTTTAGCTTTTTCGCATAAAAAGAATAGGCGTAGCACGGCACTCTACAACACTGTTAATGCATCAGATGCGTAAGCCTCTTAAGAAATACATATTTGATTGGTACTTGCATCAGAAGCATCGTGAGTGCGAAAACGGGAAGCGAAGTGGGCTTAACAACTCATCGAAAGCCAAGATTATTAGAAACGGTAACACATACACAACAATTGTTCAAAGGAACTTAGGAAGGAATTGGTCGTGACTTTTCGTTAAGGACTCCATCCCAGTATTCACCCAAAGTGATTTCGGGAAACCATGGAAAAGAGAAATCATGATGACCGAAGACCGGAATCGAACACATATGCTCCCTAACGCGAGTGAACGAGTCCAATGTTCCAAATGTTGTGCTAACTCGCTCGGTAGTGGGTAAACAGAGACAATATATTTCAGCAGATTTTTGGATAAAATGAGAGGACGAAGATAGATTTTTTTATTACAGAATAGGCACAAAATTTAGAAAAAATATTGCCTCTTCTAAAAAATAAAATAAAAGACTTCTACGTCACCGTCAAAATGCTTCGTTTTATAAAAAATATTTTTTATTTCAATTTTTTTTTTCAGCAGTTATATTTAATATTTTGCTGTGCTGTGCTAATATACTAAAATTTTTGTTTTTTGTAGTAATTATTTTGCTTATAAAATATCAATTTTTCTTAAAATCTGTATTTTCATGTTTTGCTCTGTTGTACTAAAATGCTGAAAATGATTGTGTTTTTTTAAGTAACTAGGCTATATGGTTAAAATTCTCAAATTTTTTCAACAGTTGTAGTTTTTTTTTTTTTTTTTGCAAAACAAATATGTTTAAACGATTGTGTTTTTGTAGTAATTACTCTGTTTGAAACGTTTTAAATATATATATATATATATATATTTTAAATATATTACGTTTTTAAAATTGACTAAACAAATACAAAATTTTTCCCACTAAACAATGTATAAGATTTCAAACGAAAAAAACTTGGGTCGCATGCAATAGATAGTAACAAGGAATGTAAAAAGTAGTTGTCGTTGAGAAAATTCACAGAACAGTTCATATCATTTGCAGTGCAATGATATTGTTAATTAATAACTTAGAGGAACCATTCATGCATCAGATATCTATTACAAGCACCCCACATTTTTTTTCGTTAAATCTTTCAAACATTTTCGTAGGATGAATTTTTTTATACTTTACAGTCGGTACTTAAAATCGTGGTATATTTAAAAATATATTTATTTAAAATTATTTCCTGCTATTTAAGTATGTGAAATTTTGGAATCATATGTATTAAATTCAGTACTATTTTTATTAAAATTTCCCCCTCTTATATTGCAATGTCATCCTGTTCTGAGCTATGTCTAGAATTTCAAGACTCTAGCTCATCAGAAAGTTAGTTTAAAATCGATTACAAAATTTGTACTGAGAAGCGAGACAATAAAGCGAGTTAATAAACCCCTAAATTAATACAATTTTTATTGTTACCGAAAAGACAAAGAGGCAAGAAAGCGAATTCGTAAAAAACGTGTTTAAAAATCTGAGATTTGTTCAACATTTGCACTTTAGGATTTACTATGTTCTGCTGATAATGATAAAATGGTTACATCTTGTAGTAAATAATTTGTTAAAAATATTCCAAATTTTTCCAGCAGTTTTACTTTATATTTTGCTATATTGTGACTTGTGTGTAACAAAGAGACGTGGCGAAACTCGACAGCTGTCTAGTGATGTTGAGACGATCATGTCTCTTGTTTTCAAAGTTTCCTGCCTACCCGACCGCAGTTAAATGGACATACTACGCACTTACTTTAGTTGAAGACGTCGACAAACTTTTCTTGTGTTGCTGCTGCAACACAAAACACGCACGAAGAAATACGCTGTGATACCTCAACTGTGGTTAAGCTGCTAAAGTTGGCTCAAATTGAGTATTAGCAATTTGACTGAGGCTCACTCCGACAGCACGACTGGTTGCCACCATGGTTCTCGAACGAGTAAGCAGAAAGAATCCGGTGTTTTTCCGAGCTTCGTCAGCTGTGACGTCGAATACCCTCGTGATTGGGTCAATGGACGTCACGTGGGCTGTTTTCCGCCAAGAACTTTCCTACTTTATGTTTTTACGAGGTTGGCAGAACTACATTTGAAGATAGCGCCACCGTCGTATAGAGGGCGTTTGGTGCGCTGCTAGTTACATCATGTTTACCCGGATTGGACGGAGAATTATGAGGGTAGGGGAAGTTTTTGGACTATAAGTAAGCGTTCCCAGGGTCCAGAAGGAAGAAAAATAGACTGAATCAGAGTTCTGATTCAGGTTCAGATACGGACTCGGACATGTGGAGATGTGTGGATTCCTGGGACGTCACTATTGTCGTTATTATGGACAGTTAAGTTT
>PNEQ01092526.1:0-27036 GCA_003012365.1 Medauroidea extradentata
GATATAAGTAATGGTTATTTTTAAACTTCTGAAAGCCTGAAGTGATTTTTGAAGATATTTGAGTGTCCATAACTTTTTAACCAGTTTGAACCACAAAACTTTTTCTGTGGGGATTGGTTACATACCAACAGGAGTTTATACCTGCAAAGCAAAACAATTTTCCATTCAGCCCTTTTCAGTTTATATGACTGGAAAGTTGACAATTTTTGAAAATATTTGATTTTTAAAAATTTATATCGCTGCTAGGGTCAAAAAAACACGGTGGTTTGAATGCATGAGGTCAAAGAGGGGTACCCAGGGTGTTAATAAAAAATATATAAGTGTATGGTTTATAGTCCTTTTTGAGTTACAAGGTGTTAAGAATGCCTTTTTTAAGCTTCTAAAACCCACAATCTAAGCCCTTGTGATAAAAGTTTAGTATGTAAGAAAGTTGTGTTTATAGTAATCACAAGAAAGCGTGAACCCTTGTCTGCAAGTTGGTTGAAACGGAAATTACATAACTTTAATGAGAAATTAAATATTGATTATTTCGTAGATGGCTGCAACAGCTGATTTTGCTGCGCGGGCCACTGCATAAAAGGGCCTATATCCAATACGGTGAGAGATAAAATTTTAATGAAAATGGTTTTCGTCTATTGGAACATGATAGTAACCGTTGTTAAATTATAAAAATAATACAAAATAGTCAAGCAACCAAAAAATTAAAAGTTTGCTGATTTCACATGGAATGACCCTGCTATGTTTATAGATGTACAATAATTTTTTTTTAATTGCTACCGTTTATCATGCCGTGATAATTGCAAGTGATTACTGAAACAGAGCAAGCTTAGGTTGTAATTTTACATGAAATTAATTTTTAAGTAAGTCACCATGTTAGTGTACGGACAATATCGTAAAAAGTTAATCAGGGTTCGTACGGTCCTTAAAAGTCCTTAATTGCCAACATTCGTTTGTAGTATTTATGCTTTTACAGTTTTAAAAAAAAAATATTTTGGAATTGGGCATTGTCAATGTGTGGGTGATTTAATGTATCATAATCTCCGTATGAGAATGAGACAAAGTTTGAGCAGCACTGTGCATATGCACAGCCTACCAGCGTGTTTTGTTTCATACTTTCAGATCCAGTGTCCGTACGTGTGTTTTGCCCTTTGTTCAATCGTCGGGCGTTCGAAGTGATCGTTTCCTTTAATTTATGTTTGTGTTGGACATGTATTTTACATATGTGTAATGTTGAGTGAGTAAACATGCCGGGGGAGTGTTTTTTGAATATTTTGTGGCTCGAAAAAGAAAGTTATAAATTGTGGCTTTCCCGAGACACGGCAGACAAGCACAAAGCAAGATGTCGACCATGTGGCAAAATTTTTTATATCGGCCGGATGGGCGAATCAGCCTTGAAAGTACACATGGCAGGTGAGTGTCATGTTTCATTGCATTTATTTCATATTTTATTTTCCTTGTATTTTGTTCGGCGTGTCCACATAAACTTGTTTAAAGTCCACAGTACGCCAACATAGTTAGTCCCAATAATCGCGTGTCCCAAAATGTTAAGATTCGGCAGTATTCACAATACAGCTTCACGGTGCAGCGAGGCGAACTGCAACAGGCGACGAATGCTGGCAATATCCAATTCATATACATATTAAAGCGACAAAATTATGTCAGCGCGAACCTCAATGCAGTTTTGTTCAGGGGTAATGGCGTTGTAATATGAAATATAGGCCCTTTTATGTAATGTAAAATTGAGACAAAATATACAATGAACTTTAGTCCTTAAATTGACTAATTCATTGATTACAATTTTAAGTATCAAATATCAATGCTGGTTTTTTACTGAACTTCAAGTCAAGTAATTTCATATAGGCCTAGGTAACTTAAATTTCATTAGAGGTACTAGGCCTAACTTAGTATTTTTAATTTATTCTGTAGGCCCTATGTTTTTTCTGAAGACAAAGTATATTCTGTATGTAGGGACAAGGCACTGTTCGTTGATTGAAGAGAAGAGTAAATCACTGGGATTGACTGATTTTCTTAGCCGGAAAACAACAATGCCCAAAAATACAACTGATTTGTCTGCGTCCACCTCAACTTTTGGAATATAAATAGTTGAAACTTGTGCTGTGCCAAGAGTCCAACAAAGTGCCAGCAAGTACTAGATGCAGAAATCCTGTGGACTTTAAAATGTGTTCAGAGTCACTTCTCTTACAAGTACAGTGAAGATTCATCAAAACTTTTTGCAGCGATGTTTCCAGACAGTTCTATAGCTCGTCAGTTTTCTTGTTGTGAGAAGAAAGTTACCTATATGTGTAATTTTGGTTTAGCACCATATTTTCAAACACTTTTATTCAACTCTCTTTAAGAAAGTAGTCATTATGTGTTGTTTGATGAGACACTAAATAGATCCACTCAGAAAAAACAACTGGGCAATCATATTAGGTTTTGGCATACAGATAACACAGTCAGAACACGATATGTTACGTCAGCATTTATTGGGCGTGCCACACCTGAAGACTTTTTATAGTTCGACACAGAAGTTAGACCTATCTAAATTGATTCAGCTGTCAATAGATGGACCTTCAGCGAACTATAAGTTTTACAAGCTTTTGCAAGAAGACCTCAGAAAAGAATACAATTTTGAATGAATGGACATTGGGAGTTGTGGTCTTCACATTTTCAACAATGCATTCAAGAAAGGTGAAGCAGCTACAGAATGGCACATCTCTGTTCTTGTTTCCCTGTAGTCACTATTTAAGGATGCCCCAGGTAGAAGAGAAGATTTATTAAAGGTATCTTAAACACAGAAGATGTCGGTGAAGTTTTGTTGTTGCCGCTGGCTGGAAAACGTTCCTGCAGCCGAAAGGGCATTGCTAATGTGGGATGATGTTTCAGAGTATGTTAAAAAAGTGGGAAAAGGGTGTTTGCCGAAGGTGTTATGCAAGTCATTTGGGATTATTGCAAAGGCAACAAAAGACACCCTCGTGACAGTGAAGCTAAATTTTTTTCTCTCTTTGGCCAATATCGTGAAACCATTTCTGGAACAGCATCAAAGTGATCAACCATTGCTGCCTTTCTTTGCTGAAGACATTTTACAGCTTGTTAAAAAGTGTACTCAGCTATACAAGGTTCTGAAACCTGCGCATAATGATTGTGTCTCTACAGTTGACAATTTGTGTAAGTTTGATTTCTCGTGCAAGAACAGGGTGTCCAGTTATCGGGAAATTGCGGGAAGTACAGGGATTGTACGTGAATTTTTCGGGCTCGGGAATGTGCGGGAAATGTACTTGAAATTTGTCTTTTCTGCGGGAATTTCTCAGCCACCGATCGTTTCGTTGTCAGTCATCAAGAAATTTGAAGGTACTTTGACAGCTGCGATTTCAGTTATTTCAATAGAAAAGTGATTTTCGCGACGCGAATGTTTAAAATCGCGAAGTCACAATTTTAACGGTTTCCGTAGTAAATAACGCCTACGATTCGAGAATCGATTGCAAGTGACTCGGCAGAACCGATTTTCGGCAGGGAAAGGGAGATTCGAGTATATCGAAGTAGATGTGAAAATGGCGGGCGAATGTTTATAGGTTCAGTGAATGCGTTTATTTATCCTTTTTTCACATTGTACTTGGTAATTTTTTATGTTGTTTAATATTGTGACAGCAAGGAATAAGTACAAATATTGTTGCGGCTCCGGTGAAGTTGTGATGTGTAATTTGACTTAATTGATGTCTCCGGGAACGGTAAAAATTTTCGTCATGCATCGTATGAAAAAACCAGGAGTGAATGGCAAAATGTAGCATTATTTAATCAGCAGCAAAAACAGTGAAAGTAACAAGGATAAAATTGTTGTGCCTACAAATAGGAAATATAGATGCGAAACACGATTGAATATATTCATGGTAATTAGGTTATAGTTGAAAATTAAATTATTTATCCCAGCACGTGTGTCCTTTACCGAATATTGTTTATACGTACAGAATGTTTCGTAAAATGTGACGTAGATAAATTTTACTAACAGATGTAAATTAATTTAGCTAACAGTTGTAATGTTGTTAGGACAGTGAAAAACCCTGGAGGATAATATAAGCTTTAACAGTTACATTTTATTGCATTGTAAATTTTTTCCAAGAGACGTGTCTGATTTACGACTGTATAAACCATAATAAATATTATATTGTGCTGGTCCCTCATGTTTTATAAATTATTCCCACAATTCTATTCATAAATTTTTCGATGTTGTTCACATGGACTGAAACTTCAGATGCCGCAAAAGAGGACTTTCAACAATTGAATCAATTTACAAATCTGTATAAAGGAAAGTATTTTAATTAAATACTAGGCAAATTATATTTTTTACACCTTTGCCACATCTATAAGTAACATAAAAATTTAATGTTTATCGATAGTCTGCATGGGTAGCACAAGTTAACATCGTATCACGTT
Source organism: Medauroidea extradentata (assembly GCA_003012365.1). NCBI lineage: Eukaryota > Metazoa > Arthropoda > Insecta > Phasmatodea > Phasmatidae > Medauroidea > Medauroidea extradentata. The sequence continues at coordinate 4,432 of PNEQ01092526.1, forward strand.
TAAAGCACTGTACTGGAGTTTCTCAGGAAATGTGGGAAATGTACGGGAAATGTACTAAAATTGGAAATACCACTTTTGCTGGACACCCTGAAGAAATATCATACTTCGGCAAGTGATATTAGCACTGGATTTGTTGGTGACAAGTTGTTGAAAGAGAAACTCTTCAAAGAGCAAGTAACAGAAAAGAAAGCAGTCGTAAAGCATGATTGTCAAAATTTTGTTTTGATGATGCTGAAGAGTTTGATGGTTAAGTGTCCAGTGAATTATTCTCTAGTGCGAAATGCTTCATGTATAGATCCATTGTTTATGGCTAAAGATTCTGTTGGATGCAGTAGCAATACGAAAAGTGTTCTGACATATTTAGTTCAAAAAAATAAAATTTTGCATGAAGAATGTGATGAAATTTTGATTCAGTTTCGAGACTTTGTGGAGAATGTTGTTAAACATTCACCAAGTGAGTTTTTGAATTTTGACAGGACAGTAGGTCTAGATACATTTCTTAGTGGCTACTTTTTAGGGCCAGCATACAAAAAAGTTTGGGATGTAATTAAAATGCTGTTAATTTTGTCTCATGAACAAGCTTCAGTAGAAAGAGATTTTTCAATTAATAAGGCTTTTGAAGTTGAAAACTTAAAGGAGACGTCATTGGTGTCCCGTCAAACAGTTTTCGACTACATCAAGTATTGTGGCACCATTTATGATGTGCCAACCACAAAAGAACTGAGGATGTCAGCTTCTTCTTCTCGAGCGAAATACATGCAATACTTGGAAGAACAGCACACTCAGAAAAATGTAGACAGTGAAATGAAAAAGAGGAAAGAATTGTGTGATCAGCTTGATATCTTGAAAAGGAAAAAAGTCAGTTTAGAAAAGAACATACCTCTGAGAAGTCTGTCGATATTCTCGCACAGAAAGCGGAATCTTCCAAAGACCTTGGGCTTTTCATTAAATGAAACACTATTAGGAAGAAAATTTCAGGGAAAAAACGGGAGCTGACTGAAGTTGGAACCAAAATAAGTGAAATGTCAACCATGTTTAAATAGTTTCAGGGTTATAGTTTACTGTTCGTGTTCATTCATTACTGGAACAAGGTATTAAGATTTTTTGTGAACAGTGTTATTTTATAATGTAAAAACTTAAATAATATCAGAAAACTTTTTTTTCTCTCCGAGTGAAGAACTGTGAAATTACATCTTTTGTGTGGTAAGTTCATACAATTTTTTCCCTTCAAACTCTGTTTTTATAGCCCACTGTGATTTTATTTTTGCTGTGAAAAGTTTTTGTTGGTCCTTATAAATATTTTTAAGAGTCCTAAAAAGTCATTATTTTTCACTGCCCGAAGGACGTACGAACCCTGAGTTTACATGCAATATTTTTATTTTTCAGCAGTCGTCAATTCTCTCTCTCTCTCTCTCTCTCTCTCTCTCTCTCTCTCTCGCTCTTGTCTTCAGTGGAGCATGGAGAACATATTGAGACATTTAGCTGATGGCATGGCGCAACAAAAAGGTGCAATTGGTTATAAAGGAGGTACGAGTGGATTACGTTCAGTTCGTAACAATGCAGTTACCTATCTTAAATGAGTGAACCCACAGTACGTGCCACACTCACAAACAACATGCAAATGTTCAAAAATATTTAACGGAAAGTACCTATCAAAATCTAAATCAAAGACAGGTTACCTTAAAAATACTGTATATTCACTAAACCTCAAGTTTGCTTTAAGTGAACATTTAATAGTCCACAGTGTGAGGTTGTAAAACAAGTCAAAGAACAATATAGTAATAATATATACAATTTGAATTCCCACCAACTTAAATTACAGAATTTCATGCAGGTGTTAAGATGTTACCTGTTGATCGACAAAACTTGACCACTTGACTGTTGTAATTTACTTTTTACCTAAGCTAGTTACTACGTATTTATGAACACCTATTGGATCTGCCACTTTTTTTAACTGTGTATGAAATATATGTGCAGACATACCTAGAAGTGTGTGTGTTAAAACAAACTGCACAATATGTTTTAAAAAATATTGTGATATCTAATGAATATAAAAAAAACGTGTAAGATTTTAACTTAAAAAAAGAGGAGGATTTTAATACAATATGTTGGAAAAAATATAACACGTGAATTGGTCCCATATCTTGCATAAAAAAATTCCCAGAAAAAATACAACATTATGCCAGTTGACAAGGTTGTCCATAGAGGCATGTTAACATCTAACCAATGTGTAGTCTTTTACTGAATTAAGAAAATAGCTGTGAGTAGACAAGTGTTTCAGTGGTAAACATTTTTGACATACACGTATTATGTAGGGCAAATGAAATGTTTATATATAAAACAGTTTATAATAATGCAGTTACCTGAATTAAATGAATGGCCAGTGTGTGCAGATGGCAAAGTCGTATGTCATGAAACTGTCTGTAGGCTCCTGCACAAGACTTTTTATCAACAATGCTGATTATATTTCCATCAACAATGCACATCTTAGTATCTCTAGTTGAAAGAACAGCTGAAAACACATGCACAACAAACTATTTCACAGTACCGTACCTAGCCTATATGCTACAGTCAATGTTCCAAAAAAATAACTGACAATCACACAAAATATTTCACAAATTTTACATTAGGTTACTTTACTGATCAGGTTCCACATAACATTATATCTTTTGCTCCTGTATCATGATGCATTTATAGGTCTTACTTCACATTGTTGCCAAAAAATTCAAATTTTTCGTCTCAACTGTAAATATTACGAATCACTATCCATCGTACATTGGCCAAACTATCGATTTTAAAGGTAAAGTTTATTAGTAAAATTTGTTTCTATATTAGATGTTGGAAGTAGTCGTACATTGAGAAAATTGTAGTTTTTTAGCTTAGAAATTTTCCATTTCTCGTTAGGTTAGGTTAAGTAAGTTTCGGTTGCTTTAGGTTAGTTATGTTACCAATATACTTCCCATTTTTCGTAAAGTTATGTACAATTAGGTTACCTAACCTTAGTTAAGGTAACGTATGCCAACATAACCTAACTTAACAAAGATGGAAATGTTGATAGTAAAATAACTGAACCTAACCAAAACCTATACTAATTTAAACGAACGAGCCTTACCTAACAAAAAACGGAAAATTCTGATGTTAGTATACTACAATTTTCTTTACGTACATTTTCTAAGATCTATAGAAACATTTTACGTTAGCAAACTATGCCCTTAAAATCATTAGTTTGGCCCCGGCAAATTTAGAAGCGCATAACACGACTTTATAAGGGGATCTATAGTACTAGGGACAAAGTTACGTTAAATATTCATATTTAAACCCTTATACATTTCTAACAAAATAAAAGCAATAAAACCATTAATATATTACCTAGAAAATCCACTGTTAGAACATAGCGATGTTTTAGGCTCTTCGAGCACGGCGCAACGCATATAGGCAGAACGTGTCTGCCACATACGTAATACGTCTTGTAAACATCCAACGAGTGCTTATTTTCCAGTTCATCAGTGCTCATTTCAGCAATTCAAAGTTTGTACACGTCTGCTTCATAAATTGGAAAGCGATGTCGTGTCGATCTCGTATCGCAGCATTCCGGGACGTAGCGATTGGCAATAGGGCCCATTATTTTTATACCCATTATTTTCTTAAATTTAGATTCACAAACCATAATATATAATAAATTTAAATTGCTTGCACACAAATAATCATCACCATTTAGAGATCACATTCGAACACAAGCAATTCGTAGCAAGTGCCATTTTCCAAACCAAAACATTAAAATAAGAAAAAATTATGTCACTGGATGTTAGTATCGACAGTAGCGCTTTACGGCTGCCGACACAGTTACAATAAAGGTTCAGTAGACTTGTATAGAGTGCCCGACCCATAGAGGTAATATATAGTAGAGTGAGCATGACGTCACAAATGTGTGTCCAACATGGTCTCGAGAGTTTGGTGTCGTTTATTTATGTTTTCTTGGCGTTAAAATGCAGTCGTGTTATTTGAAACACATGGCGTACCTTCCAGAATATATATTTAGTCATATGGTGTCACCAAGATCCCGGTTCAATACCTTAGTAAGTATGTAGCTAATATTTACTTTTTATTAAAAACAGCTGGGTTAAGGAAAACAGTAATGTGGCAGACATTGTTTACATTTGTCGTTCTGAAATTTCTACGCAATTGTACTATGCGATAATATGGTAGTATGCTCTCCTTAGTTCGTATGTTCATATAGTACTAAAATAACCCAACATGGTTGTGATTACTAAGTAATTATTATCTTTTCTCTCAATATTATTTCAAATCTCCCGGGCATATTTCACTAAAGTCATGTGACACATGTTGAACACACAATTTTGTATGCAGCTGTATAGAGGACACTCCCTATACCCTATAGTTACTCTAAGGCCCGACCCATGAGTACCGGTATCTTCTCAAATGTTTTAATATAAGCAAAGAGCATAGGTTGAACATTTGTGTACAGGCCCTTAACCAAAGAGGTTTATCTATGAACATGATAGCAACAAATTTTTAATTATTTCTCTATGGACATGCTCATTTTACGGGAGTCGATAACATTTTACTGCTTTTCACATCCTTCATTTTCGAATAACATGAAATCCAGAAATATGTTTTTGGAAATCTTCGTAAGCTTAGTTCTTATCAAGAAATTATCGCAATATCTCAACAGGTATAAGAGATATAGATGATTAATTGAAATAAACTTTTTATATTTTCATTGCTCTTCAAGGCTGAATCTCTGAAAAATTCTGAAATTACTTTTCAGATATTAAAGTAAGCTTCATTATAAAGCAAAAACCGTCTTGATATTTCCACTGGTTTAGGAGATAACATAGGATTAATTGAAAACACATTTTACTTAACAGCATAAGAGTTAGAATTTTTGCTGATTTTTTAAGAATGTTGAGTTTACACTGATTTTTTATGATTTTCTACGATTTTTTGTGATACACAAAGGTTTTTGTTGTTTTACAAAGCGTTTTAGTGTTTAAATAAAATCTGTGATTCAAAATATTTTTTGGGATTTTTTTATTGCTATTTTTTTTTGTTGTGATTTTCAAAGATTTTTAATGGTTTCAGGGATCTTTGTGATTTATGAAGATTTTTGGGATTTACTAAGATTTTTTTCTGAGTTTTACTGATTGTTTTGTGAGTTACAAATATTTTTGTTGATTTACTAAGATTTTTGATGGTTCGCAAAGATTTTTAATGGTATACGAAGATTTTTTGTGATTTCGAAAAATTTTTAATAGGATTCAAAACTACAAGGAGTTTTGGTGATTTTCTGGGATTTTTTGTGATTTACAAAAATTTACATGAGATTTTTTTTTGTGATTTTCAAATATTTTTGATATCAGGGATCTTTTGTGATTTACAAAGATTTTTTTTTAATTAGTACATTTTTTGTATGATTCAAAATTTTATGTTGGGATTTTCAAAGAATTTTTGGGATTTACTAAGATTTTTTCTGAATTTGACTGATTATTTTGTTAGTTATAAATTTTTTGTGAGTATCGAAGATATACATGATTTTTAAAGATTTTCAATTATTTTTGGGGGATTTTTTTTTTCGTGCACACTGATTTTCTTAAGTTGGGGCCCCCTCGACACTGGGTGTTCTTGTTTGTTTTGTGAAAGTACGGCACCAATGGCAGTCACTGAACTATCACAGGTGCTGAAAGATCTGAGTACTCTTGAGACTGGTTTCTCACACAATGAATGTCTAGTCAAAGCTTACATCTTTTCATAGTCAACTCTGTGAGGGGCTGTGCTATTATTGAAAAAAATTGGAATTAACCTGCAATAATATCCTGCTAAACCAATGAATTGTGTAATTACAAATAAAACAGAAAAGAGTTGTGCACAAGTACTCACAGGATGGTACTTGCAGATAGAAATACACACACATAGGACGAACACATTTCTCCGCGGACGCACGGTCACAACGTTTCACAGATTACATCTGCTTCATCAGGTGGATAGTTCCGTAATTACTTCAGTTTACTCTTTGTCTGCCTGTGTACGATTTCCTGAGATAATGTGGCCTAAGTATTTTACCATTCCAAGCATGAAATTACATTTCTCTGGCTTTAGCCTAAGTTTAGCTTCTTTTGTTTTTCAAATACAAGTTTTAAATTTTCAATATGCTGTTCCTTTGCATCTTAAAACACAATATTACTGTCTAAATAGACTAAGCAAACACTGCCTATTAACCCAGTCGGGATATTTGCCATCAGTCTAGCGAAAGTGGAAGGGCATTACGAGACAGAAGGGCGGGCGTCTTAATGCAATGATGGTAACCATTGGGAGTGGACTTGGTCTTCTGGTTCTGTCTATATTGGCCAGAATCCAGATACCATAATCGTGGTGCTAAAATACATTGCTCCACCAATATGTCTAATGTTTCGTTAATTACTGGCAAAGGGTAAAAATATCACTTAGTCAATGTATTCAGCCTGCGTAGATAGACACATCAATGTACCTTTATTCTGCCATCTGCAGTCCTGGTAGTAAGAGACTGTGTATATCAGCTCGTTGAAGGCTTTGATGGATGTGCCAGGGGGTGAGGAGGTAAGTAACCGTTGCTAACAAAGAGAGAGAAAATATGACATTCATACTGGCTAGAGAGAGACGGTGGAGAGCCGGGGTGGTGGCGGAGGGGGTGTGGCTTGCCTCTTCCTTAGGTGCTTACGAAAACGTACTGCGTTGGTAGTGCCGGTCACGTTGCTGGATCTACTCAGTCGTTGGATGTTTAACAAGCGGTCGTAAATCTGAAGAGTAGTTACTTGGCAGCCTTTTTTAAAAAATATTGCTGAAGCAGTGATTTTATTCGCCAATCTGGCAGATCTGTGTTATTAGACAAGGTTAAAACAGTGAAGTATATCCTTTTGTGCTGGTATAATATACATCGGTAGCATTAAAATTACGTACTAGTAATAATAATAATGTATTCCATACCTGAATTACGTACTCTAGACTTCTTGTTCTAGAAATACTACGATCCGTCTTCACATTTTCTGTCAACATGAATTCAAACTGCCTTACAACATATTTTTTCTATTATGTACACATGCTGGAGTCTGTTTACTTTTTGCGCGCACTTTCCTTTGTATCATCATGGCTGCTATCTACCCTTCCCCCGAGCAGGGTAGATCTACAGGATCTGGTGCTAGGATCGAGTTGAACATTTTGAGATCTTGAATTGAGGGCCGGTAGATCTTTATTACATGGCATTTCCAACGGATTTACTCGCTATCAAGTGGATCTGAAATAGTTTCCGTAAGCTTCTCTTGTCCACAGCGATCTAAAAATAGCCTGCCAAGGTCGTTTGCTGCCTCCTTGTAGCCAGCTCATGCACATGTGTTTGCGTGTGAGCCCATGTGTCTGCTCAACACCCCCCCCCCTTTCCACGTGTCCCCCTACCCCTTTTACAAGATAACATGCATACCTGCCAACTTTTATTGATTGTCTGTAAAATGTACGGAAAGTACATACGTTTTACGGAGGACAACAAAATTTTGTGGATTTCGGGACGTTCGACATTAATATGTGTACATTACAAATGAAAAGCTGACAAATTTGTCTTGCACAAATGTACCAACATGAAACTTATTTTACAGTGTTGTTTATCTCTGCTATTGTGCATAAAAACTCGTAAAATTTGTTTTTACTGTGCATTCAGCATTTGGTCACAGTGAACACTATAGGAACCAATACCAAAATTCGGTATATGTTGTGTTCCCGGTTTCCTATTGGCATATTTTATTTGCTAACAGCCAATCCATGATTTTCTTGCATGGGCTGTTTCAAGATGGCAATGTGCGTGGTGTTGAGCATTTTTTAGCGACAAGTGTGTTGTTTCCTTGCCAATTCAGTGCTTTTCTGTGTGTTTGGAAGCTGTATTTTTTACTTTGAAACTAAAAATTTTTTTTTTCCGCTGTCGTAATGAACATGATGTATAACTACAGTGTGATACATCGAAACTTTGAAGTTAGAAAATGCATATCGCCCTTGTTTATACTGTCTCGAACTTGAAAGAAAAATGAGTTGCTCTTATTGAGAAGTATACGTACAATAACAATATATTTATATAACAGACTGTTCATTCGTGTAATTTTTGTGCAGTGTTTATTGGTAATTTATGGAAACTAGTATGAAGTTCCTAACTCTAACTTCTATTTGAAGTTACAGTCCTATGTGAAAATCGCAGAATTGAACATGAATTTTCGTAAGTAGGCTTTGAAGGCTCGGTAACTAGAGCTGAATTTTACCTTACAGTGTTTCATAATTCGAAACACAAACCAGTTTGGTATTGGGTTTTTTTGTGCCACATAAAATAAACAAAACTAACCGAGATTTATATCAAACTTTGCGGTACTATTTATATTTGAAACCGTGCGTACAGGTTATTTAACTATGCAAGTTTACATTTTGAATTATAAAAGAATGGTGGGTTTTCAAAGTATTAAGTGAACAGGAAATTGTTCAAAGTATAACTTGGCAAATAATTGTTTTTACATATTTAGGTCTGGATAACTAGGCATACTTTAAAAACAAATTAACTTTTAAAATATTATATGTGATATTATGCGTACAGTTTGTATGACATAGGGACTGATATGATTTGGCACAAAAATAGCAATGTAAAGTTTACCCAAAAATGTAACAATCTGGAAAAGTTTTACTGATGGTCATTTTGAAAAGTTGGCAGGGATGCACATCTGAGCACTATGAAGGCTGCCAGTTAACTGGCTGCGTAATGTCAATTTTAATGAGAGATAGTGGTCTGTTGAAACAAGAAAATAAATGCTTTGTTGTGTTCTCATAGTATTTTATTGCATCGAAAACGGTACGCAGAGTCGAAAATTTCGTAAAAGGAAAATGAAACTAATTATATATTAAAATTGAAGGAAGGTTTCACGTTGTAAAATTTACTAGTGGAAGATACTGTAGTACGTAAAAGGCCAGATACTCTTAATATTTTTAAGAATGTTTTCGAGTATTGTTCTGTAAATACAATTAACAACACAGGTTGGTTTTAAGAAAACATCTTTGTCTGCAGTCTGTGTTACAAAATTGTAAAAGCCAAGTGGGAATTGCACTTTCGTGAAAATCATGATAATTCATGGTTTAAAGCAATCTAATTAAGGTGTCTATTTAGGTGATATTTTTTGCAAAGTAAAAGATAATGTTAAATTAGTTATTATGAATCACACTTCAGTTTAAATATCAGCAACTGATTCTATGCTTAACTCATTGCTCTATTATAAATAAAATATTTAACACTTGAATAACATGTGTCCATTATTTGCCCCAAACTTTTATTTTTTATAAGTTATAATCACCACACAACCCTTTTATTGGCTTCTCAGCAATGACGTCGCACAAAATGCAATGCCACATTGTACTATCTGAATCTAATTCTCTTCATTCGACTGTAACTATGGTCATTTCAAGAATAGGTCTTTGCACATTTCAACATTTACTATTGAGTTGCACATTTCTCTAGCAAAATCATTTCAACAGTTTTAAATATTGCGCACAAGGAGAGAGGATGATTGTGACAGGACAGAGAGAGTTTGTCCGCAGAGGGGAAGGTCAGACATGAAACATTTTAGGGGGCACAAATTACTGCGCCCGTCTGTCTCTCCTGCCACGTCTTCTCTTCAACCTATCATCTTACACAGTCGTACGGATGTTGATATGGGAAAAAAATGTATGTAGGATATTTTTTTATGTATAGTTTTTAAAGATTTTTTAGAATCAGTTTTCAATATACTAAATTTATATTTGTCTTAGCATCCATTCTGCATTTAATCTTTTGTTTTTAATTCCATTGCAAATAATTATCCCTTGATAGAGCATTATGTCTTTTTAAAATAACACATACAGTGGAACCTCGTTAATACAAACCGTGTTAATGTGAAGTTCTCATTAATGCAAAGCAATTTTTATTTCCCTTGGAATGGTACAAAAAATGAAATAAATACTTTAATGTTTAATAAAAATTTTGTTTCTGCATTAAACCATGAAATATCTAGTTCTCAAGCAAAATGAAGTGATTGTGGTGAAAATACTATTTGATTTGTGAGGCTAAACAGAGTGACCAGAATTTTAGAAACTTTTAAGGTTTTAGTGAACACCTATTAATATAAACCTCATTATTACAAACAGCCAAAAAATTTTCCATTCAGGTTTATATTAAAGAGGTTTGACTGTATGTTATTTTATTAATGAGGCTTAGAAGTAACCATCTTCGAATGCAACAATAATTGTGCAAGTCAGAGTAATGAAACTGTTAGGTTAATATCTCACTTGTACAGTCTGCGTGCATAATGGTTTAGGAAGTGTTGACATACTTAGTTGTAAATTATTCTTTTTGGTAGGCCTAGTAGCGTATGAGTTTTCAAAATTATTTTTCATTATTTGATAATAGAGCATTGGATATGCATTTGTAAATATTTACAGTATAACATTTTCATAGGAATTTCTGGTAAGTTACAGTCTATGGATGAGGCGAGAAAAATACTTTAATATCTGTGTACGAAGTAAATTCCTTTATAATCAAATATATTGTAGAAATAAATAAGTCTGATATGTTGCTGTAAGTTTACTTCAGTAAAACCAAAAGAATTATTATTATTAATTTTCTTTGGAGTTTTGTAGAACAAAATTTCTGTACTAGTGATACTCGCGAATATTAAATATATTTGAGTAGAGGCAATTGTTTTCGTTGAAAATACAGGGTGTCTACTAGGACGCTAAAGTCCCGAAAAAGTCATGAATTGTGAAAAATGTCACGAAAGTCCCACAATTGTCACTAATTTGAAGTATATTTTGGTGTAAGTCACGAAAATTATTTTAGGTTGTATGATTCTTGTTGAATCATTTGTCAAACGTGCATGTTTACACTACTAGTATTTCTGGTGCACTTTGAAAGTAAAATAAATAATTAGTTTGTATATTAGTTTTCATAGTCGTCTTCATAAAGACAACTTAAATTTAGGTATATATTAATTATACATTCTAAAATTGGTCATGCTTCGCACTATCAGCAATTGGAGGAAACATAATGAAAATTGTCGGCCGTGTTGCACTTGTTAAAAAAATTATTAATTAATTCTGTTTGAAAAGTTTTTCAAGAAAAAGTCACTAAATTTTACTGTTAAATCTGGTAGACACCCTGAAATATTGTCAAGATTTCGACAATTATCATGTGATTTCATTGGATTTTTCATTATTTTTCATCTCGTTTCGTCATAAATTTCGTCAATTTTGTAAACTTTGGACAAATATTTTGGAGTTACCTAATGAATGTGTGCAAATTATCGTACTTTCAGTTGAACATTTAAAGAAAGTAACTTTCTTTACACAAGTATGTTAACTGAGTGGTTGAAAATCTACCCATTTGTTACATTTGATGGTTAGATTAGGCAGGTGAATCATACCGATACATATGAATGGAATGAGTGATACAGTTTTGCTAACATTAGTCGGAAGAATAAGCTTTTATCGGTATTTTCTCAAGTAAAATCAGATAGTGTTTAAAAACCTTGAAAAAATTCAGTGCTTAGTATTATGTTATGTTGAACCTATGTTTTCCATTATGCCTAACAATTTATTTAAACTGTGAGATAAATTAATGTACATCATATTTTATGGAATCGGTATTAATTACTTGAAGTTACAAAAAACTCCTTAAAGAATGAAAGACTTTGAATAGCATAACCTACATACCTTGAATTTGTTCATTCGTGTTTCGCCTCTAAAAAATGTTCTTCTTAAGAAGCAACATTTTTACCTCTGTTGTTCCTTGCAATTTACGCTATGCGTGAAGAAAATTTGCTGTGTCGTTTTCAGACACATTCATTCTGGCAAATTATACGTCACATCATTGTTACAAACGTATATTTCTTTGTTCGTAATTATTGTGGCTCTATTAATCAACGTAATATTTATTTTATCACTACGAACTTCGAACAAACATTAATTTATAAACACGTTGCATCATTTGTAATCTAAACAACCGCCATTTTCATGTCTCTAGAAACTCTCAGTCGAAAAATTGATTTCCTCGATTTGTATATTTAGTATCTCGAATCAGTCATAATTTACTATGGAACACGTCAAAAATTATGCTTTTTTTCCGTAACTTTGCACATCATTAACACTTTGAGTACCATGGTCAAATTAACTATGAAATGCTGGTCAGACCAAGCATTTTTAAGGATTTTCAAAAAATTGTTATAATCAAAACATATTAAATTATAAATGTCTTATATTTTTCTCTTAAAATTACATGTTTTTACTTTACAAAAAAAATTTGTGAAAAATAGTTTGCTAATTTTTAAATTTTTGAAAATTTTAATTTGTATGTTTTTAGAAGTTTTGAAAAAATGCCAACATTTTGTCTTGTGTATAATGTAATATGTAAAAACTTATTTTTTCAAGAATCGTGATTTTTTCTCTTGTAGTACAGTACAAATTTCTAAGTACATATACTGGCATAATTATAAATTTTTTGTGATTTTGTGCAAAAAAAATTGAATTATTCATAAGAATTTGACCTAAATTTTCATTACATCAGTATCAAATAGCAATTGCTAAAGTTTTCTTCGTGTGTTTTTAGACATAAAATAAACATCTAAAAAAAGTAAACATACAAGTTGTATAAAGTGATAATGTACATATTACGTAAACTATAACATATATTTGTAAAATATAAAAATATAATCTAGCATGTGAATAAGGCATGTATACAGTTTGGCAAAGCGACACTTGCGACAAGATGAGCATCTTGTCAGTTCACTTTATCTGTACAAGTTTTGTCCTTATAAAGAATAATGAAAGTGCGTATATGTAATGTAAATTAAACAAAAACATGCTAATTTTGCCTAGAGTAACAATCATTCGCCTATTTTTGGCTAAAATCAAGTCTGTTGACAAGACGGGCTATAATATGCTTGAGTCAATTTATTTGTGTGTTACAAATTTTATTTATGTATAATAAAAGTCAAAACAAATGCTGGACTGAAAAAATAGGCCTTTGAGGGAAAATAATGGAAGCATTCTGGTACACAGAGAACCCTCCAAGGGCAGACCACAACTGCCACTATTTCAGTTGGCAATACCAGTTATTTTTTATTTACACATAAGATTTAAAAAAAGTATGTATTCTGATGCTAAAAAAAAAGTTTTTGGAAGAACAGAATGAAAGTATTTTTACAAAGACATATATTCCTGACAATTAGGCCAGTAATACAGTTGCTTCAGTTTGCTTGTACAAGTTACTTCACCTTTTATTGGTACAGAAAATAGAAAAAGAAGCAACTTATTTTTTAAAAAAAAGATACACATTATGGCTTAGAGTATAATTCCCTGAAACACACTGGCAAAAACTGATATTTCTGACAATTTGAAAAAGTTATTTACATATAAAATAAATACATTGTCTACATCGTAAAAGAAATACATTGTACATATTTATATGCTTATGAGTAAAAGTCACAGAAATATGGTATACACAGATACACTTGACAAATATGATACCAGCAAGAATTTTATCTTCTTTCAGTTTTGGTGGAGAATAATTTGGTTTCAAATTGAATTCCCTAAATTTCCAATTGAGAAACAGTTGTTTTGCTCACCTGTACATGTTATTAGATATTTTATCAACAAATGGAAATATTACAAGCTGTATTTATTAGTGAAATATGCTAGTGAAAAGTGTATACCAAAACACTTCATTATGCATGTTTAGTTTTTGTGTGATAGTCACGGAAGCATTCGGGCAAACATAGACACCTGACAAGTAGGACAGCCCCAAGTTGTTTCCTTTCTTCCAGACTTGCCAGTAGATACTTTGGATTTTTCAGAGCATACTTTGCAAACCAGTGTTGGATTGTGGCTGGAATTTTTTCAGGAAAATGTCTTCCAGTAAGTCTGTTTGTTGTAATTTGAAGGCCAACTTCGCTTTGAGCTGTTTTGATCTCTTTGGCTGTGAAAGTTTCGCCGATTTCCCGTAAAAATGTAGCAAGATGATAATATTTCTTCTCCTGTACATTTCTCGTTTCTCTTTAGATGACAAAGCCACATTTGTTACTGCCATCAAAAGCATGTAGAAAGACAACTTCTTCCACGATTTCATTTGTTTTCTCTTGAATGGTTAGTAAGCGATCAGTTGATCACTTCGATCAACACCAGTTTTGTGGATGTCGTAGTCCAAGAACTCCAGAAGTTGTTGCCTTATCTCAGGGTGGGGAAACTTTTTGACATGGAGGGCCAGTTACATATCTCAACTTCGTGCGGTGGGCCAACATTTTTTGTATTAAGCTATAGGCCTATATTATAAAAAGCTAAACATTTCTAGAAGGGGTAATACTATGCGTAATATATTATATTTTTATAACGCCTACCAACATTATTTTGAAATATAACAATAACATAACCAAACGAAACACAAAAACTTTTTTAAGCATAAAAAGTGATGAAACAGTAGCACGGAATGTAACTAAAATGCCATTTCGTAGAAAAAATACTGAACAAAATCTTTAAAATATACAGAAATATTGTACAAAAATCTCACTCACTGTCCGATGTTTTTGCTGAGAAAATGACACTTGCGCACATAAATAAAATCAGTGAGAAGGGTGATGCTGCAAGTTTGCTACAAGTCCCTGTATGTCTGCTTCAATATTCGAAGAAGCCACTCGAAGCTGGTTTGTAAGGTTTTCGTCCATTAGTCTTGTTCTGTATTTGGACTTTGCATATTTCATTTTCGAAAACAACTGCTCGCAGGAATAAGTACTGCCAAGCACTGCTGCCATCCTATACGCATGTCTCAATAAAGTGAAACCTGTTTCAACACAGGTGTTGTAAAATTCCAACAATGGAAGACTGTTGTACTCAGCCTGGAGTTCACTGTTACTTTGCAGTTCTATCAACTCCATTTGAAATTTTTCGGGTGCTAAGTCAACATCCACTGCAAATGGAGTCGAAAAATTTTTGAAATTCATTTAATGAGCCTTGAAATCACAGAATCTGTCACAAAATGTCTGTCTTAGAGATGACACTTCTTCGACACAATCGCCAATGATAGGCTTTGCGTCTAAGAGGAATGGAAAATGACAAGTATTTCCTGTCTCCAGCTGCGCCTTCCACAATCGCAATTTATTTTAAAAACTCATGATGTGCACGAAAAGAATACTCACTAGCTGGCCTTGTGATTGTAGATGTAAATTGAGGTCTGATAGATGCTGGGTAATATCCACAAGGAAAGAAATATCTCTGAGCCATTTTTCATCATTTAATTCACGAACAGACTTTCCTTTGATTTCCATAAACAACTTAATTTCAGCATAGAAACGTTTCAACATCACTGTCATGATCCAGTGCACTTCACAATAATAAACAAAATCTCCATACTCAGATTTAATGTCCTTTAGGAGTTCTTTGAACTGAAGATTGTTTAGGGTCCTACCCTTAATGGAGTTGATAGCAGTTACAATTACTGACATAACTTCAGTCATACGAACAGATTTTGCGCTAAGATTTTCCTGATGAATAATACAATGGCATGTTACAAGCATCGAACTGTCAAGGTTACGTTGTATCATTTCGTTCTGGACTAAACTAACAAGCCCTTTATTTCGCCCTATCATTGATGGCGCTCCATCTGTTGTAATCACATTCAATTTTTCATAGCTCAAAGTTAATTCATTCATTACGTTCTTAACAGTTTGCAAAATATCTTCACCAGTACAAGTGCCCTCCATCGGTTCTAGGGATGCCAATTCTTCAATTATATTAAAATTTGGTGTCACGACCCTAACGAAAACCGCTAATTGTGCGGTATTTGTAGCATCCGTACTCTCAATAGCTAGGAAGTAAGCATCAAAGGTAATAACTACGACTCTTAGCTTATCTAAAATATTTGAAGCAATCGTTTGGATTCAATAGAGCTAGTGGCAGGAAAGGCGTAACGCACTATCTGTCCAAACGACCGCGAGTAAAATGCGGGACACACTGGGTTCAGTAGGTCATTAGGTTAAAAAAAGTATGGATAGACGAAAATATTATTCTTGCTGATAAGTTGAAATGCAGAAGAATCATATTGGGTGTGCAGGAATTTTGAGGTATAGAGATACTGTACTAAAAGATAAACTTTTGTTTGTGAAACACAACACTAGTGCCGCCACCAAGTCGCCAGAGGCACATGTACAAATAAGAAAGAACCTAGGAAATATAATACTACTCGCTGCGACTTCACATGGTCGCGTGATCTTTTATATTCAAATAGTGTGTCATTTATAATTGATGACATGTTACTATTCTTTCGCGTTTTGTTGCAATGTAATAATGCAAGCTGACATTTATAAAACTATCAGAAACATTCCGTGGACCAATGCTGTCACTTCAGTACAGTAATGTTCGCGGGCCATGTCCAGTGTTTCTCTGAGGAGATGTGGCGGGCGGGCCACTCACTCGACATCGCGAGCCGCACTTTCCCCACCCATGCCTTATGTAGAGTAGTCGGGGTCAAAACATCTCTGGTATCTTTCCATTTCAAGCACAATAAATGCTCGCTCTGCGTGTATACCACTTCGTCTCTCTTTATTTTTGATTTTACATCTTTCGGTAGCTATTTACTGTTAGGCTTACAAGTTCCTATAGCCACAGTTTTTCTACCCCACAAGAAGTCAGAGATTGCTGGAGAACTGTAAAACCGGTTCATATAAACCACATGACGTTTGTCCAAATAATCACATTTTTTTACCAGGCACATGTGAAACACAATAACAAAAAATGATAATTTCATGTAATTTCACTGGTTTCCATTTAGACAGCAAACTATTGGGTTTCAGTTCTTTTGTTCTTCTCAGTTTATCTACAACAGACGCAGCATACCTATTGGTTTCAGTTTTCATGTGTTTTATCATTATTTCTGGAAGGAAAAGTGCAAAGCAATCAAATGGGGTAGAGGAACTGTCAATATTCGCAGTCACTCCTGTGCATTCTTCAAAAACGGGAAGTTGCGGTTGTGTGTTATCATGTGCCCAGCCAATATCGGCACTACTTTGGTTAATCATTCGACTTTTTACGTATTTTTGCAGACGGAAGTGGATCAGACTCACCCGAACGGGTTTCTTTCCAATTCAAATATTTTGTCACCTGTTTCCTCGGACTCGGAATCTGCATCTATAAAATATAAAATATATTTTATTAGGTATATGAAACATATTAGGAAAAGCTTAGAAAAAACACAGAAAGAAAAGTGGAAAATAAAAATTTGTTTACGTCAATCAACCTATATAATTTTACCCAGATTATATCAATGATAATTTAGTATGTTTACCTTTTCTAGGCGGTAAATAATCTGGATCTAAATCAGTCATCTGCTTCCGCTTCTGACCCGGAGTCAATAAAGTTTTCGTTTGGCATGTCACTCTTCCCGCTTTCATTCATTTTGCAGCAAGAATTCAGTAATTTGCATTAGATATGTAAAGTAAATTTGGCAAAGGAAAATAACAGTGCACGACTTTGCGATGACAACACAGGTATGTTGCTGTAAAATTGCTGCGCGCATTCTTTCGGCAGGCGTTGAAATAAACATGTAGCATGACTTGGTGTTGACAACACTGGTACGGTGCAGGAAAATAGCTGTGCGTGCATTCTTTGGGCAGACGTTGAAACAAACACGTGTAGTGTCTCTGTACAGATCACAGCACCAGGCCGCAGCGCACTACTGAAACATTTAGTAGAGATATCCAAGTGACCAAACCCAAGATACGTACGTTCGGAAGCATTACTAACAATATGAAAGTGACCCCGATGTAAACTCGGGCTTGGTCCGGCTGGTACTTTTATGTAACCCGAGCTATACTCTGGCTTGGTACTCGGTGTTAATTAATTTTGCGATTTGAAACAGAAGTAACAAATCTTGCAAACATTCCGCGATTTCGTGCATCGCAAAAACACTTGTCTGTATATATGAGCAATAAATATTGCAAAGATATGTAAATTGGAATCCAGTGATATCATCTTTCTGTATTTAAAAATTTTTCAATTATCTGGAATGAGCAAGTAATAATTTAATGTAACAGTTTTATTCTTGAACTGAACAAATGCTTCCTTTACTGATGATAATTACTAGTGTAGCCCCAAAAGATTACTGCAAGATTTTCAATGTGTACAATTATGTAAAGAAACACGTGGTAGCAATTTAAGACAAATCAGTAAATATTAGAGGTGTAAAAATTTTAAACCATCATATTTTTCATAAATTATAAAAAAATATTCAATTTCAATACAGCAGTATTTTGTCAACATCCGTACATGGACTGAGACAGTTTTTATGCTGGCAATACGAGATAATATTAGCCACAGGAACTTCCTGCCTCCCCACCTCCTTTTGCACATAACTGCTGATGTCTGGAAACCGTGGTTTGCAAATATCTGTTACAGTGGGTGCTGTTTGTTGTTTTGTGAAATGAAACAAAGTCAGGATGGCCACCCACCTGAAAAACCTGGAATTATCAGGGAAATTGGGGTCACCTGGAAATATCAGGGAAATGTCAAGGAATTTTTGGTTAATCTGAGACATTTCAGGGAATTTTCTTGCCTCGTTCATTTTGAGCTACCGCAAAAGTCACAGTAAGGAATATGTCATTTTGAGAGCATTATAACATTTTTATTGAAAAAATTACCGCTATGTAGGTGTGATTATACTACTTTGTCAAGTTCATAGTTATTTCAGGGGGGCGACAGGGTGGGAAAACCGGGAATAGTCAGGGAATTTTAGTGACCTGAAGAAGTCAGGAAAAAATCCCCGCCCCATTTCCTTTTTCGGAAATCGAAAAGCAATAGTTAAAATCAGTTAAAATGAGGCCTACATGAATGGAGTAGCGCGGACTGGCAAGCGTGAAGACGCATCTGGTGCCTTTCATCGGACATCTCTGTACCATAATCCCGGGGAAGAAAGCCATAAGTAGCTGGGCCCGCTGCGTCTCATGTACACCCCTTTTATCCGTAATCTATTCGGTTGTTTACTGCTCGACGCTTCCTGCTGATGCAGAAGGCTGATAACGTGTCCATCTCTCTTCTCTCTCTTAGATCCCCTCCCCCAGATGCTTCCTTCTGATGCGGAAGGCTGATATCATGTCGGTGTTTTTTTTTTTTTTTTACGTGCGCTATACTCCGTTAGTGTGAAAAGCTGCTACCGGCTTGTCAAATGATACAGCTATCTTTTGTAACATGAGAAAGCAAACTTGCATCCTGCCATGCAATTTTCCAAGGAATTTTTTTGTGTAATCTTGTATAGTAAAGTAAACCCTCGTTTTACCGGAATATGTGGGGGGAGGTGTGATCTGGTAAATCGCGAAATACCAGAACCGGCACACGAAAATAGACAAGCCAATATCTTTATAGCAGTGTGATACATGTAGTAATGCAACGTGTTCGTAGTGGTCAAATCGCTGGAAGTGTACGAGGGGGAAGGTTTGTGCTGACTGGCGGGAGTAGAAAGATAAGCAAGTGCCTTTGTCCGCTCATTGAGATAACGAATTGTGTTGGGCGGGGGAAGAGTAGAAGGAGAGGGACAGCAGGCGGCTTGCTATCAGCTTGGTTTCATGTTACTTTGCTTTGTAACATGTGACACGTGAACTTGAGCTACTGCTTTGTATTTCAAAGTTAAGTGTTTATTTACTAAATGTATGACAAAAAAAATTTCTATCTAAACTACCGCTGTTTGCATCGCGATGCAGTATCCTATACCAGTTGTGAGATAATAATCTAACCACCGTCCATGAGAATTTCTGAAGGGCAAGACACGGTCATGCTGAGCGTGAGAAAGGAATGTGATGCATTAGTTTGTCCGCAGCAGATTTAATCTCTCTATACCTCGCACATTTACACCACACGAGCGTTGTTGAACATACACTGCCTCGTCGTGTGAAGATGCGGTAGCAAGTTTCACGTGTTTCCTGGGCCAACAGTGCTAATGTTTTTTGTTCAACATCATATTTTAACACATAACTCTTTAACTAGTTTTTTGCTTTACGAATGTCCGACATAGTTTGTTTCGTGAAGCCATAATCATCACACAACTTAACTTTGCTACCGAAACACCGGCCTCTTAACTATTATATTAGTTCAAATTTTTGCTTGATGTCAAAGTTACTCAATTTCTTTTCTGTCCTGTAGCAGACCCCATTTCATTTGAAAAAACGCATAATATTTATCGTGCACGCACATCAACTGCGTAAAAAATTCATGTAGACACGACAGTCATTCTTGTCCGGACATGTCAAAACACCGATGCGCGACTAGCTCTGCTTACCATGTTACGCGGCTATCTGTGCGCACGCCAGATGTCAAGCACAATAACCAGGTAGGTATTGTGCTGTTGATTTTACAGTTTCTTAAAAAAATTCAGGTAGACAATCATTCTTGCCCAGACACTGCACGTACCCCGTTTCGGGATTAAAAATAGCTCTGTCTACCGTTTTACACGGCTATCCATGCGCGCGCCTGATGTCATTCACCAAAGCACAATAACAGGGTAAGTCTTGCGCTGCATGTGATAAGTAGACCTGACGGTGGAATAATTTTGTATCGCCAGATTTTGTCCGTTAAACACGAAATCCGCTGAATTGAGGTCCGTTAAAACGAGGGTTTACTTACTTGGCTTTTTGATTGTAGGTAGTATGTAATCATTAAATATGTTTATTATGGGATGAGAATTTTCTCCACACATAATTTAATTGTGTACTACATGAAATTGTAAATTTAATTTCCCAATGTAACAATTGTATTACTCTGAATTTTTGACATCAATTTAAATTAATTACTTTAGTTGCAACTGTCTGTTGTAATTTTGATTTAATTATTTTATTTCAACATGCAGGATTAGAGTACGTAAAGTATATTGTTTATATTGTGTAAACTAGGCTATGTAATGAATCTGTTTCTCCTGAGGTAAGAAGTTTTTACACAAATATTTTATTCATGTAGTAGGCCTTTTAATTTGTTGATTGTGAGAAGCCATAAGTTAGGTATTACTGAAAATTTTTTACATTCAAAATGTACTTAAAAGTTGTAACTTTCAGTTCCAATTTTTTATTTTATTATAGGCATACTTAATATACTTGCAAAAGTAGACCACACAAATTATGTTGTTGGTGTGTTTACTATGCAATCAGTGTTTTCTGAGGCATGTATTTTTCATGTGTATATTACAAATCGTAGAAGTATTTTGGACATACATAGTTGCAGCAAATGGTTTGTCACACAACCGGATAACACATGCAGACAAGCAGAAGGATGCTTTTGGTTGTTTACTTTTCTGTTTGTCTGCATGTATTGTCTGGTTTTCTTTGACTCACAGTTTGCTGCTATGGCGTATATCAATAATATTTATTTGATTTTTAACTTGCCCCGTTACAAGAATGGTTTAGAAGCAACACAAATGTTGTATTAGTAGTACAGGACACTCCCGATTATCCGCGGTATTGGGTGGCGCGGCAACCGCGGATAACGAAAATCGCGGATAATCCGCAAAAATGTTGAAAATGGAAGAGAACAAAAGAGAAAACAAGTACGTACGTATATAACATGAAAAATCAGTTTATTTAATACAGTATTACCATACAGTAAGACGTAAAATAATCTCACCTCTTTAAAAAGTCAGTCTTACACCCTCTTAAAAAAGTCAGTCACTTGTTTTTGTTTCTTGCTTAGGATACATTTTTTCTTGATCCGCGATTGAATTTTGCGTAACATTAGTTTTTCAGCCAACTGCGCGTCTTCGTCTTGTTCCTCTAAATAATGGAGCAGTCCGTCGACGTGCTGTAAAGCCTCTTCGAGTGTCATCCGCGCCTGTGCATTAGCATCGTCTTCTTCGCTCTCGCTTTGCCGCTCTTCTTCACTCTGAACCTCACCCATTGGCATTTGAACGATTTCCTCATCCAACAACCTTTCAAAGCCGGGATCCTTGGTGTCACACTCCAACCACTCTTTAATGTTCTCATCGTTGACGTTCTCACCACCAGGAACAGTTTTTACCAACTCGGCCAGCGTTGCAGTAGGCATGTCCACATCCTCCTCACCCTTGTCATTGTTGTCTTCATTTAGTTCGACTTTTTCTTCAATTATGGGGAAGATTTTCCTCCATGACTTAATGAGGGTTGGTTGTTTTACTGATTCCCATGCAGACGCAATATCGTAGATGCTATCCAAGATTGTGTATTCTTTCCAAAACTGCTTAAGATCACAACCTTCTTCAATTTTGGCCATTAGAAGTTTGGTGCGGTATTGTCTCTTCATTTAGGCAATGACTCCTTGGTCCATCGGTTGAATTAGGGCAGTAACATTAGGGGGGAGAAACATTGCAAAAATTTTGCCATCAAAAGACTTAATCACACTTGTACTGGGATGAGAAGGTGCGTTGTCGATTAGCAGCACCGCCTTTTCTGGCAATTGTTTTGCTTTGAGGTGTTTTCGGACTTCAACAACAAAGATCTTATCGAACCATTGTTTAAATATTGATTGATCCATCCATCCTCTTTTTTGATTGAAATAATCAAC
>PNEQ01092529.1:9248-27134 GCA_003012365.1 Medauroidea extradentata
GCGCTGCTCAGTCGTGTACTATGATGACGTAAACAGGGGCGCAGTAACAGGAGAAGCTACGTACCCCTCTCCATCAACTATGAAGACAAAAGTGCCAAGGGCACAGACGCAATTGTTTCATTTATACAATCCTACTAGAGACAAAAACATATTTGGCGGCGTTCGTGTCTTTGAATATGCTTCCATACAGCTTCTTAGAAAAAAATTCTACATATGTTAAGATTTAACCTGTTATACTTAAACTCGCTGAACTATATTTTATAATGGCGGTATGTTCGGGTTGTGAAGGGTTTGAAGGGATGCAGGGAAGTTGTGGTCTTCGACGGCTTTGCAACCCTCTTCCTTCTCCCTCCACTCCAACTACGAGGTACCTGACTAGTATACAATCAAGACCAGAAACTTGGCTCTGGCACTTGACTTATTTCGGCGGAGTCTGTTTTGTTGAGATTTTCAAAACAGGGAAATCTGAGTCTACAACAGAAGTAAATAAATTGTATAATTCTAGAATAATACATTCCTAGCGGGTTTCTGGATAGTAAGGGCTAGAAGCATTACAATTGAATAATTTATAAAACATTTTGTTTAAATATTAAATATCAGTGTTAAACAGTTAAGCTCCTGTTTGAGAATTATGTTCAAAAATATTTGGTAACCGTTAAAAGTTCTAACATTCAGTACTGAAGAATAGGTACATTATTATAAGGTACAATTTAATTGATTGATTTTTGAATTTTCTTTCCCTCATTATTTAAAAAAAAAGCAATTTTTTTTACTAAAAACTGTCAGTTACATAATATCAATAATTTCTGTATAACATTAAACAACTAAGGAAATAATTGCAAAAAACTTTTTTTTTCCTGTATCAAATTTCTATACATTTGCTTGGCAGTCCTTACTTTAACACTAAACATTTTAAAACAAATATGTTCATAGCAGAAGGCCTCCATATTAATTTTTCTTACCAACCTTTTTTTTTAAATATAGATACCTATCGGCGATTCGTAGGAGACCTCCCTATCTGCACTTGAAAGGTGTTGCAGCGAGTTGCGGATATACTTTTTTTTTACGAAACTACTTCACGCGCATTGTATTTGTATATCTACGAAAAGAAAACACACTTTAAATTATGCCGCTATATTTTCAAATATTCGGCTCGTTTATTAAAATTAGACTACCATATCTGTAAAAATAACAATCGGAACCGAAAATACAACAATAGAAACAAGCGTTAGACTTTTAACTATGCTGACCACAAAATAAAATAATGTGGTCACCGCTTAAAGTCCCATAGGAAAAAGGATAATAGTAAAGCACTGCACACCATCTGAGGGACTTGCACGGAGAGGCGATAATGCGTAACATATGTCGGTCAACGGCAACCTTACTGCTCCTGCCTCACACACACAAACCCAGCCTATCTAGGGAGGCCCCTTAACTTTGAAGCTTCCTATGAACATGCTCAACAAATTGAAATTGACTATGCTCAAAACATCGAAGGATGAAGCACGATAGTAATATAAGTAACAAATAATATAATGTAAATAAAATAACGTATAGTAATTTGTTGTAGTCGTCGCCTTTAGCAAAATAGCTAGGATTTTATTTATTATGAATTCCCGAGATCTTCAAAACCATACCATTTCTTGTAGGTGTTCAGATAAGGACTTACAAGTTAAACTAAAAACTATGTCAAACTTACACAAATCTCACCACCACGGACGTTCTTGTTAGTTTCTGTGCGACCACATTAGCGTACCATATTGGAACTTTAAAACTTTTTTTAATACCCTAACAATTGTGAGTAAGATAGCAATTTCATTCTCAAAGAACACTCGAAAATACATACATATAAACTGTTTTCCTGCATTTTTATTACTATAATGACATTTTCCTCTTCTCAGCGCAGAATATGGTTTTGTCTGAAGCGACATCGTGAAAGATAACTGAGCCCTGTCGAATATAATTATTGAACATTGTAACGGGACTATTTAATAAATACAGTAAAATGAAGTGATTGGCTAGATTTTTAAGTTATTTTATTGTGTTATTCTATAAAGACAATCGTTAGTTGCAATGAAGTGGCATCAACATAAATAATTATTGACTTTCAGTTGTCATCGGTATATACAGGTACGACGTACACGTCAAACATTAGGGGGTATATGATACGCCATCTATAGCATTTATAAAAACATATAGTCAAAACTATGGCTACCAAAAATTATACAATAAATATGTCTTGTTTGGTATTAATGTAACCTGCCAAGCGCCACTTAATAAAATATGGTAATATAGTGAGCGTAAAGTCACATATGTTAACTATAGTTTATGTCAGCAAGTGCCCGGCAGACTGGCGACATAGGAGGCCAGCTGCAACGCCACATGTGGGCTTTAGAGCCAAAAGAATGGCCCTTGCCTCTCCCTCCTCCAGCTTCTTTCTCTCTCTTCCCGATTTTTCGTCCCCCTATACTTCCCTGGCCCACTGGTAACCAGATACTTAATGTAATGCACATATTAATTAAGAGATGCGAATAGTGCTCAATACTCAGAAGTTGATTTATGTAATGTAGTGATGTTAAAATGTACAACTTTATTTTCTGCAATAAATACGTAGGCCTTAAATAGCGGACACACGCATTAGCGGGCGGCAGAGTGCCTTTCTCTGATTGGCTGAGAGGAACTTTGTCTCCTCCATGTGCTCGGGGGTCTTATGCCTGGTTGCACCAACATTGGGTTCGGTCCGAGATCGAATGAACTTAGTTTGGAACCAAGATCGAGTATGATCTCGGTTCCACTGTATAGTGTTGCACCAACACAACTGTACGAATCTCGATCTCAGATTCTTTGGTCTTAGTTCGGAACTGGGATATCGATAGTTAATTTGAAACAAATTCTGCTATTAGTCTGTATTTTGTGACGTCATAAGTGACATTTGTTTTTATACAAATAGTTTTGATTATTGCATGTTTATCTATGAACTTTAGTGTTTACCTTTTATAAATTCCAGTACTGAATTTTTTAACACAGAAATTTTTAAGTGATACTGAAATATGGTAGAAACATCGCCGAGTAGCACAAAACGAAATGTTTATTCCGAAAAGGAAAATACATTGCTTATAGATCTAGTTGAAAGTGAAATGTATATCCTTGAAAATAAAAAAAAAAATAAATAAATAAATAAAAAAGCTGTAATTTTGCTCTACTTGAGTAGTTGGGTTCAGTAAAGGTGTATGTATAAATAGGACTGACAAGCATAACCATTTGCACTCAGCAGTACACCTTCTGGAATATTTCCATTTTCAAGCTGAGCATACACATCACTTTGGTTAAATATTTTACTATCATGGGTAAATACAGGTCATCTTGCAACAACATTTGGATAACCTGCAACTTGATGAAACTTTAGCATAGTTCCCCTCCTTTCAGCAAAATTTCCTTGCATTTTTATTAGGTTATGGCCCAGCATTACACACATATGTGTGTAACCCTCTTGACTATTCTTGAGACGGTGGATTTGTGGACACCAATCAAATCACCACACACCATAAAAATGTTCCTGTTTCATAAAACCTCAAAGTTAAAAGTAACTGGTTAAGGACTGTTACAGGCTTGTTGCGGCTGGAATAAACTGGCAAATGTGGCTCGACCAGGTCCAAAATTTGCACAACCAAATTCTTTGACAAACCTAACCTACATAAAAATTCTGTGTCGTCAAATTCTTCAATAGGATTGGTCCTAGGTTTATCCTTGGTCTAGGCCTTACAACAGCCATGTCTAGTGATTCGTCAACAACATTATTTTCACCTTCAGGTTCAGAGTCGGATGAAAGCATTCTTGTTATAAAGTGTAATTTAGTTCCAAAAATTATTAATCTTATTCGCCGATAAAAAGATTTCCCAACAAACAAATTCGAGGTTTGACTTTATTTATGCATTTACCCATTTAATTAATTCTCGATATAAATGTATTGCTTGGACTATCATAATATAGTGTTTACGATTCGGCTACTTGTAAATAAAAACATGTGAATCCGAGATCCAGAGATTTCGAACCGCCACAATTAGCAGTTCAAAATAAAGTTCCAGTCGATCTCGGTTTAAACACTAAACTCGAATGGTGCAACAGTAAAATGCTTGATCCAAGATCGTGCCAAATCTCGATCTCGAGTTGAACCTCAAACTAGAATGGTGCAATCGGGCATTAGTCGTCTGTGCCCAAGGCCACAGAGGAGTACGCGGGATACTGAAAGAGACTCGAATATGTAAGCAAGCAAATAACACATATTTAACTCCGGTAGGAAAAGTAATAATTTCTTCGTCGTCAAACTGCGGGGCGGTGGCCAGCTATTCTAGGGGTCACCAGTCGAGTGAATTTCCGGGTAGTCGCGGCCGTTTCCCCAGTAAATCAACTCCGTCAATTAGGATCTATTTAACCCACTGGAGTAATTAATTGTTTCGCTGCCCTACAGTCAAAGTAGTCTAATGTCATCGGAATATGCAACGCGAGGTGCATGATTCGTCGGCACTTATCTTGCAATAAAAAAGTTGTGTGTTTTCTTTAGCTAGTTGGGCACATCGGCAACCTTTTAATAATTAACTTTAATCGTCGGAGATACGGACTAAAGAAAAATAGGAAAAGTACAAATCAGAACGTAGCAACATGTAAGTCCCTATCTTGGCTCATGCCAGAGTTCCAAGGTTGGCTTGCAAGTGCGGTTTTTAAGTATGTAGTGAGAATTCTAAATGCGTCTGATAAATGCGACCCAAGCCACTACGGTACGGCCAATTTCAGTTATACGCAGATGATTATGTTATATGTTACATGAACACAATGACAGTAAAGGTAAAGTTTTAGAATACCTGCAGCATGATCTCAAACACTTCTCAGTGAATATTTCAGACTTAACAAGTTACTGTTTAATGCAAAAATAATCTTACACAATATTCAAGCCGTCTTAAAAGAAAATTCAAACTCTACTTCTCACTCCAAAATCTCATCAACAGCTATCTTGGAAACTAACTCTTTAAAATACCTTGGTTTAGTAATTATGCGGTAAAGGGGGGGGGGGGGTGGAAAATTGTACCTGTGCAAGTTTAAAAAGTCCTGCCAACCATTAGGGTCATCAGACTATTATAGGTAGTTCGCGATAAAATGAACACTTTTGAAAACTACCAAGTCTAGAATAATAATTTTAAAATATTTATTGTGACTTCCGATGCTAACTTTTGAGTTCGTTACAGTCTATGAATTTTGATTGTTAGTTAGGTTGTTTTGTTTATACTAAAAGTGGCAGGGAAGTATAACTTATCTGAAAGGAAATACGTAACCAAGGCTTCAAAAATGCTCACTTTATCCCGAACCACATATAGACGAGCACTGAGTACCCGATTCAATAAAACTATTACCGTAACTTACAATTCCCTGGTCCACAGTAACTTTCAGTCTAGGGCTCGACCGATCAGACCATACTAAAAAGTGCAGACTGCCCAAATAGTGTCCTGAAAAGAGTTTACAATCGTCCCCAACTCTACTTGTACAGTATACTGAAACCAAAGTTATTCCTATTTCCCAAGGAATAGTAACAAATTTCCATTTCAACACGTAAGATGGATTGAACGCAATCACCATATCATGGTCTTAAGCGTTACAATTCACTACCTAATCAAATTATAGCAATTAAAATCATAACTGCTTTAACAGGAAATGAAAAATAATGGCTATTTGAAATAATTGGAAACCATTGCAATATACTGACTTTATAACCAGGGACATACACAAGATTTAATTTGGGAAGTTGGTGGGGGAAAGATGCGCAGAACCTTGTACTTAAAATCATCTTAATGAATGTTAAAGACATACAGATATGTTGCATAAAAAATGGCGTATGCAATAATCATTTAAGACGTATGAAAAAATATAAACAATAAAGAAAGTTTTGATTTTTGGGTGCAAAATGCTGATATTCAAGCACTTTTTGAACTTACTGTCATGATGTGAGCATGGAGCGGTGCCGTAATAAGGGGACGGGGGATCCCCGTGAGGGCCCGCCGACCAGCGACATCGTCCGCAAGCGAGAGTCTGGATGTTAATTCGCGTGGCATGAAGCAAAGATGATACTCCGTAAACATTTTATATGTGCTGCTAATTTTTGTATGACGTCTCATTTTTAACTTTTTTTACGTAAGATTTATATTACAATAATTACAATAGTAATAGTTTTTTTTTATTGTTTTGAGAATTATCAGTTGTCACGCAAAGCCTGCTAATTTCAGTTACGAATGTACACGATAGATAGCAGGAGTGTTTGTTGGACAGTTCAAGTTACCAAGTTACTCGCTAGATAGCAGCAGCGCCGGGGTCTCCGCGGCAACGATTGTGCGCTCTCTGCAGACGGAGATGGTAAGTTCTGAGGTAGAAGTTGTGTGTCATTTAGTGATGTAAACATGGCGGAGAAGATGGGTAAGCCACCCACTGCGGTGGGCATGAAGCCCGTCCCAATGAGGCTGTTCGCGACCCTTGACGTGGACAGAACGCCGCCGAACTGCATTTCCAGGTAGGCATGACGTTTGCTTTTATTTTACCGCCTGCGACATTTTTTTGTCGCAAGTTACACGTGCATAGTCGAGGTTTTTTTTGCTCTGCCGGTGCTTGTGTGTCATTCCCGTACGTTGACATTACCGATTAACGGTGAAATTTAGTGTGCATTCAAAATAACATAGTTTACAATTTGGTGTCGTTTGTTTTTTAGAAAATAAATTTAACGTTTGCGGATGGGCGTACTCCCAAGCCAAGTCAGTACAACGGATTCCGTAGAGTTTTGTTTTTGTTTGGTGGAGGGGGGATGGGCTATCTATCTCATTCATTGTGCAGGTATACACATGTTTGGAATTGATATGCAGATTCTACATTATATAAGTTGTACATCGTAAAACAGTAGCGTGTTGCGTACTGCAACACAAACTAGGTCAACGTACAATGTTAAATACAATATAGAATCAGCCTCATTTACGCAGTTATACTTGAGGTGAGTTCGTGACTAATGATGCGCTAGTTCGTCACGTCAATGCCGCTTATGAGCAAAATGAGTATGTGATCGCGAAGACGCGTTACAAATCTTCTGGCTACATAAAAGTAAACTAATACTTTTTTGCTTTTGAATTAATTTAGTGCGATGTTTTGTAAAACGTTAATATTTGTTATGGTTGAAGACGCGAATCATTACACATTAGAAAGCACATGCCAGTAAGTAGCCTAACAACCCTGAGACCACTGAAACTGTGTGTTGTAAACACAACTTGCAGTTTATACCATCGCATTCCTTAAACGGCAAGGTCGCCATCGACTTCCAGGCTAATATGCACTCTGTGTGTTTACAAATAACACTTCCCAAGCTTTATCCCCGTACGCTCAACTCCAAATCCGTTGTTTACAATGAAGTACAGGTAAGGATGATCAAGTAAAAACTATAACGTGAAGTATTAATGGGAGGGGGAGTCCCTGACAAATTTTATCTGTTTTAATAATTTTTATACTTGTACGAGACTTTGTTTTATAGGTATATATTGTGAGGCATTTTTACAGCAATGAAAATTTTCTAGCTTTCGTATCCCAATGGCTTGGCAAAGCCAAAATTGGCATAAAACGGTTTTATAGAAGAAAAGAAAACCAATTGACATACAAAAACTATGAACGCTAGAAAATTTTCATTACTGTGAAAAAATAGTCACACTAGTATATGTCCACAAAAGTAGAACAAGCAATACCTCGTACAGTATAACAATTATAAAATATTCAGTTAGGCCGAAAGTCTTATTAAATTGCATTGCAAAAATGCACGTACCTGCTTGACTAATGATATATTACTAATGTAATTTTTCTATAGTCCCAGTAATATTTAACTTCACAAAATATCCTTACGTTGCCATGCTATTTGAACTAATAGGCCTACTTATTACGTAAGTTATATTTTGTTCAGACATCCTCACAAGAAATACTATGTCAATCAACAGAGTATTGCGTGCAGCAATGTTTGTAAAATACTGTTATGGTGACGACTCTTAACATGACAGAGTGAACAAAAATTTTCACATATAGGCTTAGTAATTATTAACATGTAAAAAATAATCTTGCATTTTTAAGTATTATTTGAAACAGATCAAAATCTTATCTTTTGAAAATGTTCCCATTTTTAGACTTATTCGTTGATACAAATGTGTTACTATTGATTTGTTTTTAAAGTGAGCTAAAAAAATTATGAGTAAAGTTGACACTCGACAAAAAGTTTAAGCCTTTCTTGAATACTTATGCTTTCATTTCTCTGTAGCCTACAAGCGTTACTTTTTGTTTTCTTTATAATGAAATATTAAAAAAAAAGGGTATACAGTTCATGTACGGCATTAAAGAATGTGAATTGAATTTTTGAAAATTTTATATATCCAATTTATTAATAATTTTAAGATAAATTTTAACGCATTAAAAGTATTAAAGTATTGTTTAATTACAGTATTACTATGCTAAGTTAATCCAACCAGCATAGG
This sequence comes from Medauroidea extradentata, assembly GCA_003012365.1. Taxonomy (NCBI): domain Eukaryota; kingdom Metazoa; phylum Arthropoda; class Insecta; order Phasmatodea; family Phasmatidae; genus Medauroidea; species Medauroidea extradentata. The sequence goes on from PNEQ01092529.1 coordinate 17,786, forward strand.
CTAGGCCAATTTGCTGAACCCAGGTCGGCACGACAACAGTGTCTGATCTGATGAAAACACGACGAATAATGTTGTTTCATTGCCGCCTTTCCATCAGCGCAGTGCGATAATTTCTCTGGGGACAAGACTTCCTACTCGGGCATCTGCTCTGAATTTCTGCAATACGCGTGTCTCACATACCAAACTACAGATGCCGTATGCTCCTGAATATGATCTATGTATAGGCCATTCACGATAAAGTGAGCATTGCATAAATATTTCTTTCGGTCGTTTTGCAGTTATCTTTACTGTCTTTAATACAAAAACTTCCTTGTACAGTAACTAAAAACCAGTGTAAACGTTTCAACACTCTCAGAAGTTAAAATATATTGGCCTCCCAATAAAAAATATATATTGTAATTAATTATAAGTTCTGCCGAGTGCTCTGTTTATAGTGAACTGCCTATAGTAGAGTATGGCTCGCAATCCGCCAGCAGGCCGCTGTATTCATGTGCTCGCAGCGTGCCTGCACAGTCTTCCAGAGAATGGAATACAGCATAATGTCTCTCTTGAATACCTATGCACTATGTCCATAAATGTTTATCCTAATTACAAACACTTATAAGTCTTGAATTAGGCTGTACACATAACGAAATAATGCTTTGAAATGTTGATACATACACTTATAAAAGTTTCAAGCCCTATAGAAAACACTTACGGATCCCTATTTATGCTGTTTTTGCGAGTTTAATTTTTTAAATTCTGAAAGGGAAACTCGCAAAAATAGCATAAATAAGAACTTGTGGTCTTGAGGCGTCTGGCTACTAGACGTGTGTTTTTGCGAGGGCAATGTTGACCGGCTCATCTGGTGCTGTATCACCTTAGCGCAAGATACTGAAACGTAGTGCAGTGGTATCGTAGATCACTTGCCCGACTGACGCTTTAGTGGTGGCAATTTTTTTAGATAGTCCATTGTATGTTTTAGAGTAGTTTCATACGAATCCCGCGAGTAGTTATTCAGGTTGAAATAGCTACTTTTTAGCCATTTTGAACAGCTCCTTATTGCTTTTTTTAAATTGCCTTGAAAGTACCTTTACGTCATCGTTTGAAGTTTGTTTCCTTTCGTACATTGGCACAGTGGACACACATGAAATACTCTATTTAAAAAACGTCTTTCCGAATATGTTTATCTACGAAAAGACTACACGATTAAAACTAGACTTCTATCATTTAAAAAATGCAACGTGCTTATTAGAAAATTTTTTTGGGACTCCTCAAAATGGTTAAAACAGCTTTTTTTTTTAGACAGCTGTATCTGGAAAAAATACGGTCCGAATTCGTAAACAACAACGTTGGAAGCATGCGTTGGACTTTACTACAAACTCACAAATAAAATTGTAGGGTCGCCGCTTTAAGACTCATAGAAAAAAGAGTAGTAGGAAAACACTGCACGCCAGTTTGGCGCGCCGCGAATAGAAGCGATGCTGTTACCGTCGAGTGTGGAAAACTGAACCTTATCGCTTCACTGTCTCCGCGCGTCAAACGCGGAAAAATTTCACCCGGTGTATAGCCCTCTTAATAAGCCTCACTATGTGCACCCCTTGTATCACCCCAAATATCCAACTGGTACTCAATCTTGTGCCACAAATTCCTCAACATTTCCGGCGTAACTTCGACAATGGCGTCTCTGATGTGCTGTCGCAAGGTCACGTATAGGAACAGTTGTTTGGTGTACAGCATCTTTCACATATTCATAAAGAAAACAATTTCAAAGAGGTAATCCCCGGAGATCGTAGGGGCCCATGCAGTTGGAATCACGAGAAATGCCGCCGAGGTTTGCTTCCAGTCAGAAGCCTGGAAGTGTATGGATTTATATGTTATGTTAGTCGTGTTTTCAAACTGAACCACCCAGTGTACATATCTGTTGCGTTCATTTTTTTCCTTGCCACTCTGCAGCATCGTACTTGAGCATGGTCATACGTTATTTCCGATCATTCGTAAGAATGCGCTCACCTCTCGTACATATGAAACGCGCTGTTTTCTGTGACAGTTTTACGGGTGTGATTTATTTCACCCAGGCGTTTGATTTCGTATTATTTTGTTGTGGTTTGCCTTTGAAAGGCTATTACAATTGGGGTAAATGTTTTAGTGGAATACTTATTGTAGTAGAAATGACGTCATCACAATGCTTTATCTTACAAAAAAGTAACAACTAGTCAAGGGAAACGACGAGGAAAAAAAGCCGATGTTGGCTGTATTTGACACACACATATGAAAAATTGTCAGGAATAATGTCAAATCGCAAAACTAATAACCGTTTTTAAACGAATAGGGGATTATAGGTTAGCTTCCGAGAAATCTCTTGCAGTGATTCTGCATGGCAAATTAATAAAGATTCCATTATTATTTATATCAAGCAGTTTGTCAAGAAAATATACAATGCTTTGTCGAAGCGAATCTTTTGAAAATACAATTTGAATAGATGTTATAGCTCAAAATTTTAAAATACAATAAAATTGTCTAACTCTCCCTTATTGGCGTCGTTCACCTCATTTTTCAACATTTTTTTTATTTGTACCAGATATTTTTTTTCTTGTTTTAGACATAAATTGTGATTAAATCTTCTTCTTAGGAAATTTGTGTATATCAAATAGTTTTTCGCGTAATGAACCGTAAACGTTAAAATTGGCACTTTACGGTTTTATGTATGCCACTAAAACCAACAGTCATACCAAACCAAAATAATTCATATTGTATAACAATGTTGTTGGCTATGATTTGACATAAATAAAAACCAAAGAGAAATTATTTTTGTATTTAGTAAAAAGTATAAAATTTTAAAATGAAAATTTTAAGATTTCAAAATTTTTTTTTAAAAATACAAAAATTTATTTATTTTTTCTTTTATAAGTGTCCAATCACAGCCTACAATATTGTCATACACTGTGAATTTTTTTCCGGTTAGGTATGCCAGTTGGTTTTAGTGGCGTACATAAAACCATAAAGTTCAAATTTTGATGTTTATGATTCATTACGCAAAAACTATGAGAGATACAAATTTTTCTAAGAGCAAGGTTTAGTCACAATTTATGTCTAAAATAAGAAAAAAATATATGGTACAAATATAAAATTTGAAAAAAAAAAAAAAAAAAAAAAAAAAAAAAAAAACATTGAAAATTGAGGTGAACCGCGCTAAGAGAGCATGCTACATAATTCAGTGCTAAAAGCATAAGTTTAAAGTGTCGATTCCTCGAAGCCAATTCACAGTAAATTAAAAAAGAACAGTTTTAGACGATAATTTATGCCAACTTCTGATTAAACACTTTTCCCGAGTAACATATATTTAGGGCACAATCTCCTGTTGGAAACCTCGTCTATTTAAATGGCGGCGCAAAATATGCTTAACGAATGTGCCACCATGAAAAACTGTTTGCCCCTAAGAGTTGGCAAATACCATCAAATAGAGTTATTGTTTAGATCAACGCCTTTATGTGAAGTTTGTTTTAATATCACACAATCTTTTTATTGTTACTCGTAAACAGAAGAAATAAAAAAAATAGTGTTCGTAAATTGACTGGTTGCACTACAGCAGACTTCTGCTCTCTCGTATATATGCACTATTATGTTTTTAAGACCGGTCACTTAAACATAATGGAATGCGTACCTAAAGACAGCTCTGAAATTTCTGCGTACAAGTTTTGACACGAAATCCGATTTGTGTACGCCTGTATCATCCTTTCTTCACTCTCCCTAAACACACGTAGAAACTGCCATGAAGACTTAACGTTGCATAACGATTCCTAGCCGCTGTTCGTAAACAGACTGCATGTTGAGAGGTTTTTGAAGAAACTTGTTTTGCCCATTGCTCTGCAAAGAGCGTGGCTAATTGCCAGGCAGCCCACTTGGGGTTTCCTTCCATCAGATAAAGCTACTATAAAGAAGATCAATTTAACACCTATCCATATATATGAAGACAGCAGACAGATAAATGATGCTACGTCTGTAACTTATTTTTACACTTCTGCGCTGCAGTCTGTGGCGTGTATTATTAATTTTTTTCATTACTAATTACTACTTTTTTCAAGTAGCCAAGTGGCAAGGACCTCCACACTATGTAAAGTTCCTACTAACGTGACTCGACCTGTTCAAAGCCAATATTCATCACCTGATTCCATTCTGTTTCTTAGGGAAGGTTGGTTAGTTAGACTTAATTAGCCTATATTTTTTTTGTGGGCAGAACGGGGTATCCAACAATTTGACAAAAAATCATGAGTTGTTTTGCGTGCGTCCACGAAAGTTTCTGGCTAAAAATCTAGGTAGTTTCGAAGGGGGATGGGTGGTAAAACGGAGAATCGACCAGATCTTGGTACTCAAAAATTTTAAGGGAAATAAAACTTTGCTGAACTACTGTCGTTTTTTCACAAAAAAAATACATTTGGCAGGGTGGGGAGAAAACTGGGTAGAGAGACAGAACGGGTTATCCAAACAATTTAAGGAGAGAAAAATAAACTTCGTTGAGTTGTTCGTTTGCCCGCGAATGTTTCTCCCAAAAATACCTATTTTGGGAGGGGGTGCAGAACAGAGTATCCAAAACATTAGTGGCAAAAAATATTTGGTATGTTGTGTGTCTGCCCGCAAAGCTTTCTGATAAAAAAACATTGGGGGGGGGGGGTGACAGAACGGGAACCCAAAATATTTAGTGAAACTATTTTATTTTTCAGAATGTTTCCAATACGAGACAAGTTTTTCTCTTCTTTAACCTCTTTTTTGTCGGATGAAAATTAATTTGTGATCATTTATTGACTTTTCGAACAATTTTTACTACACAGAATGCGATAAAAATAAATGAGATAGGAGTAGGCCTATATGTATCAATACTAAGTTTAACGAAACCTATACGTAAATGTTGTTAGCAAAATATTTCGCTTCATACATTTTATTGTTTAGACCTATTGTTCATCTCTAAAATTATTTTCGCGCAAAAACTGTAAAAAATGGATTTGTTTTGCGGTAATTTTTAAGTACGAAAATCTTGGCGCAAAATATTAAAATATGTATAGGCCTGTACAATACACCTTTATATTTAATTTTACGTCAAGAAAATAATAGGGTCCCTGCTAAATGTCTCATAGATGCAAGTTGGTGTCGAGAAAACTGCAGGCCAGTTAAGTGACTTGAGCCCAGAGGCTAGGCTTAGGAGTGACACGTGCGATGTGTCGTCCTTACAGCTTCCACACTTCTAGGCTACCAACGCGCGAAATACGTTGAGCAATGTGGCCACCTTAACGTGCGACATTTCTTTACGATACGACATATAAATCAACATTTTGAGTAAAAATTTAACCTTTGAAAAATATCACCAACCGTTACTGCATATAATTCAACATTAACTGTAGTTGCCTTACTACTTGTATTGTTGGCAGCGAAATTATGCAACGTAGTTCCGTATTTTTTCCTTTTTAAATTCAACAATACTGAAACAAAGTCAAAGAAATTGTACTTTGTATAGTTAGTCCACTACTTTTTTTATAAAACTGTATCGATTCGTACTAACTGCACATTTTATCTCACAAGCTCAAACCCAAAAGTGACGCGGCCAGAGGGGTTAGACATGTCCTGTCGTCAGCCATTACGCGCGGAAAGATACGAATTAGCTGAAAATAGAACCACGATATTTGATAGAACTTTATCTGGGCTTTTTGGAGTGCACACTTTGTCCTGAATCGCCTATACACGGCGTGCTTCTACTTGTAGTCTTCGAATATGCAATGTAACTAAGCCGCATGGCGGCCGAAAGCATGGTATGTACTAATGATAAATAACTTCCACTGATAATTGCAGACTCCTCGAAAACAGTATATAAACGTTTAAAGAAAGTGATATTCTTGTTAAACCCTTTTTTTTGTAAACTTTTCAGGTCAAGAAGACGTTTTTATAAGTCACTGTACTGGACTTACTAATTTAGTTTATTTGATTGTGGTACAATAGATTACGATAAACCGATGTCACTTTGGTCAACCATTTGCTCATAAAGTTGGCAAAGACTTCTCTAGGGTTCCTTTTTTTCTCTCCCGAAAACCGAGATTTCAATTACTTTTAGTGTTCGTTCATGCCACATATTTCAAGTTTAATATCTCTATGTGGAATGTTCAGCTGTACACGGTGCATGTATGTGTACTAGGGATTGAAATTAACGTCAGCAAGGATTTCGTGTAGCACTTATGTTCGCGTTGGACAATACGTGCGACCTCGTATGCGACGTGGACATCTAAAAGGAACTCGTTGACTAAATACAACCAGGTTCGACATGTTGTACCATACATTTCCCGAGAGTGTCTGTTCATGTGCCGTGTTTTGTCGCCGGTTTGTCGCTCGGAAGAACAGTTCCGGGCCAAAATTACGATCACAGACCTTGCGTAAGAACCCGCGCCATCGGACGTGCTTAGTCATGCGCTGGGGATTTTGCTGGATAGATCCCTCCAGATGTATTAGAATTGTGGGAGGGGGGGTGTTTTCCCCTCTTTTGTTTGTGCTTGCTGAATCACCTCTCTCTATCACCATCATTTCAGTTTACATAGCTGTCATAATATGCTAAAACCGATCGAGGTGGCGCACCGCGAACTCATTGAATTCGGTTTCTAGAGGACTCCGGCCAACTTGGTAACACTTTTTCACAGTTTCCAGAAATCGCTCCAGGCGAATACGGGGATGATTCCTTAAGTGCGAGGTACATAATTCAACGCTAAAAGCATTAATCTATAACTTTAGGTTTCTTGAAGCCAATTTGCGAAAGTTAAACAATAGCAATCCTAGACAATAATTTTAGCCAACGTTTTAAACAAAATTGTTTCCAGTGTTACGAACTTCTGAAGCACAATCTCTGACGTCGGAACCTCGTGCATTTAACTGTGGCGTAAGATATCACGCGTAACGAATTAGTAATTATAGATAAATATTTATTCATAAAGTTGGCAAATGCGATTATCTAGGATTGCCATTGAGTATTTTATCCACATTGGCTTCGAAAAAAAAAACGTAGGCATCAATTGATGTTGTCAGCGTTTATTTATCTACCACGCACTTTTAACACAGCCAATAGCATATTCCTCTCCCAGGACCTGTAGTTGTGTGTTTCCATCTGATAAATTTTGCTGTCTACGAGACGTAAAGCTAACTCACCATACCAGAGTACTGTATTCGATCACATGGCACACATGACTGGGGTTAAGTATATGATAAAACGAGCACTGCTTGCTAATAAACGTTGCAAGGAACATGATAAAATTCAGCAGGTTTTTAAATGTGCTATTGGCAAATATATTTGCGCTGCTTCCGAGACACCGTGATTGCCCAAGCCAAGTCGAATATTATTCCTTGGTAGAGTGATGTGTCATTTCACCCCCAGACTGTAGGAGATTAACCACTGCGGAATTATTCTTGATGAATACTTCTGACATTTAAGGCCATGATCTTTCATTTATTTCAAATAATTGCAAATATCTCAAATATTTTTAACAAAATGCTTTGAAAAATTTGAGACTGTGTACAGTCATACGATACACAATTTTGCCAGAACGTTTTTTTATAAGTATGTACCGTTTGCTAGCAAAAAATAATTTTGCTTAATATTGGTTTATTTCTACAACAAAATATGTGGCATTACAGGGGTAAAAATCTAAAATACTGTTTGGTGTATTGCAAAAGAAAATTTAGGTACAAACTATGATGTATAAGTGTTAAAACTGTACGATTGGATTGTTTATATTTGTATTAATTTGCCGAAAAAAATATTTTCGGAACCACTGCAAAACTAAAGAGCGAGGCCTTAAAAATTGCAACACCAAGAAGGACGTACGTACCTGGTGGAGTACATACACATTGGTGAATGCATTGAGTGGGTATCAGGGTAATGGCGTGATATTTGTTCAGCCGAGTGATGCATAGTATGCGCCAATGACAACGTAGGTGTACACAGTTATGTGGGGGCCGCTGAAAGGTATAAATTGTCACCTCCACCCTCCATCTTTTCACCCCCCTTATTTTTTAGTCTGGTAGACATGTAAAGTAAGCATGTGGCGTTGAAGAACACTATAACCTTTCAGACGGGTTTACGCTTTTGGCCTGGGAGGAATCGTGGACTAGAAATTCAGATGTTTCCTAGATAGGCTGCATACTTGCGTGAGAGGCGAGGGTTGGGGGTGTGTGCGCATAGGGTACCGGCAGTGCATTATTATTTTTTTACTGTGATACTTTACACTGTGGTCATTTTATGTGTGGTGAGCTAGTGAGCGTAGTCATTGACTCGAGGCAGGACGGAACGGGCTGAGCGGTATTATATTTGTAGTTTTTTCTCAAAGTTTTTGTTGTACACAGATACATTTTCCAATTTAACTTTTAACCATTAATATCTTTAAGTGGCATGTACGTAGATATTTAAATCCCGTCATTAATGCTCTATATTTTAGTTTGCATTTTTTAATATATAAGATCAATTTCTTAATGCAGCAGTAATGTGGCCATATATTTCTACAGCAATTGTTTGCAAGTTTTTTTTCTGATCGTACGGTATTTAGATCGTAGCATCTTAACGGGCTATATTTTATTTAACATTACTATTTTTCCGGATTGTGGTTAGGCATACTTCCAATAGCGGTTGTGGACTCGGAGGTTTTACCACCTCCAGGCTCCGTGTTAGAACTGGGCAGACTGGGTAGTTACCCAGTGCGGCAGCTAGGAGGTGGCGGTCGTAGGGCGTAATTCGCAACAAGGTAATATTTTTCTTAGTTTAAATAAATACATCAACCTATTTACAAAACTACATACTTTGTCATGTTATTTATTTCATTCACGCACTTGCACATATGTTTTGTAAGCATAATATTTCACTTAATTTATATTTCTTTAACTTCTTGTATTTCACGTACTACAGTTATAGTGACTACAGTATTATAACTAACCAACATTATTCAGCAGCAGCATTAACCTCCAACGTGAACTTTACGAACTTAACAGAACATAACATTGTTGGGGATGGAAGTGGTTAAGTTTACCTTTCCCAAGGCACCAGTCGCTTAAACGTCACTTGGCCTAAACGTCACTCGGTCTAAACGTCACTCGGTCTAAACGTCACTCGGTCTAAACGTCACTCGGTCTAAACGTCACTCGGCCTAAACGTCACTCGGCCTAAACGTCACTTGGCCTAAACGTCACTTGGCCTAAACGTCACTTGGCCTAAACGTCACTTGACCCAATAGTCGCTTGATCCAATAGTCACTTGATCCAATAGTCACTTGACCCAATAGTCACTTGACCCAATAGTCACTTGACCCAATAGTCACTTGACCCAATAGTCACTTGACCCAATAGTCAC
>PNEQ01092538.1:0-11281 GCA_003012365.1 Medauroidea extradentata
GGTGGGTGGACGAAAACATTACGCTGCCCGCCGCGGCCCGCAACAATGACCACTGAGTACGTATTCAATCCATTCTCGCGCGCGGATAATATTGGTACATGAATGAACGAGGGTTTTACCAGATAGCAAAAAATATTACATTAGAGAACATCACAGGGTAAGCAGTGCTTACCTAGCGTCTATTGAATACACGCCACTGCGCAATATAGTTCCGTGTGTTTTTCCTATTTAAATACATCAACACGGGGATAAAATCAACCCAAATAGACTTAATTGTGTTTTATATAATTAATAAACTTATTTTTATTAAACTATATCAGTTCATACTGACTGCACAATTTATCTTACATTCGCAAACACCAAGTGACATGTCTAGTGAAGTTAGATATTTCCTGGTGTTAGCCGTTACGCGCGGAAAGATACGAATTAGCTGAAAATAGAACTTTAGCAGGACTCTTTTCGAGTGCTCACTTTATCCCGTACCATATATACTGATAAGATCAATTCTACTACAGAATGGATAGATCAATATTAAAAGTTTGGCAAGGGACAATTTCCGCCACTTGTTGCGCTGCTATCGGTAAGAGTTGTAAACTCACCAATCACAGAGCTTTACTAAATATAAAGTTGCACGAAGTTAATAACTTAAAAACATATTTTTTTTTACTTTAAAATGAAGTAACTTCTCTCTTCTCCAAGTCCAGATAAAATTAATTATACTACGGTTTCCTATATATATTTTTTTACCAATTAGCGATAGAAACTCAACTAGTAGCAGAATATTTCCCTGTGCCAAAATATCCCATAACAAAACACGTGTTCTCCCAAACCTGCACATTTCAAAGTAAAAAACTGCTATGGTTGTAGCATCATGCAATCAAGAAAAACTTACAGACTTACTAAAATGAAATATTTTACACACAAGTTCTAAAAATAAGTAGTATATTTAAGTTCCCTTTGGCACAGAAGCCGGAGTGAGGCGCCACGACTTGCACGAGAGGCCCCACCCGCCATGTAATGACGTCACGGCTCCGATCACCTTGTTGGATGACCTTGACTTTCAACCCACCCTATAGATCGCCAGAAGGTCAAAAATCCCCCAAAATGTCCCAAAATTCGCACAAAATTTCCCTTTTTCCCAAAAAAATCATTTTTCTCCCTAAAAATTTCTCCCCCCCCCCCCCACAACTCATCAGAATTCTGTTTGCAGATGTCTGAAAATCGATATGACCCCAATGTCTTCACAAAGCTGGCAGATATCACATTTTTTCTCGCAAAACTGATAATATTACAAAATCAGTAAAGGTACTAAATAAAAATGTATTTAAAAATGTTTATTTGAATATTTTTAAGGATTTTTAATTCTTTAAAACCAATACTGGTATCTGCTTATGTCCATCGCCATCTTAGCAAAACCCAATCATTTTCCAATAAAATCAATCAGTTTACAAAAATCTGTTTTAATAAAATTAATTTTTAACTAAACATAATACACAAGATATATTTTCAAGTAAGCTCGATCACCCCACACACAAAACTGAATTATAGCGGATCGATTTCCAATAAAATATTATCAGTTTAAAAAAACACTCTTAACTAAATTCATTTTCTTTACAAATTATGATGCACTAAAGTTATATCGTATAGTTCAACACGGAGTACATATCCTACCACTTACGCATATATACCCTATCAACTGCCGATAAAATCAATCAATTATTTGTGAAACATGTAAGACTCTTCGACTATACTTACAACATGGCAGATACCATCCGAACAGCACCACACCCTCCAAAGGTATAACCTCTAATATACATATACATACTTCTTATGCTGACTATCCCCACCACCCCATGCCAACCCCATTCCACCACCTTCCTTCTATCCCGAAAACCCAACCCCTCCACCACCCCACCATCACCCACCCCATCCCCACCCAACCCTTTATTTTGTAATCACCACAAAATTATTTTGTTGACACCACTAAAATATTGTGGCCACCACAAAATTATTTTGCAGTTACTATAAAATATTTTTGCTGGAAGGCCTGCCTATGAAATGTTTTTTGTACCAACATTCCAAAAGTAAATCAGTAAATATTTACTGACTTTCCACTGTTTTTTTTGTAGATTCAATTGTTGTAACTGCTCCATCCGGAATTTGAGAAAACTACTCGCAAATCTGTGAATATTCACTAATTCTGATTTAGAGCGTACACATAACGCTGGTGCCTAGAATACAGTCAACATTTCCCTATCATTAGAGACACTCAAAAATTGTGATAAAAGCAAACAGCTTGCTAGGCTTAAACGTGCTGTGTATAACACTGAAGGTTCTGTATCCATATTGGCTATCGTTTATTTGAAACACTATTTCTCTCTTCTACACGCCCAGTTAGAAATGTACAACTGTAACAAAAAACATGTGTGATTTGTCACAAAACTGTTCACACATAGGGGGCAAGAACCGGAATACTCCTCAGACAGGAAAAAAAAGGGAGGGGGGTGCAAACACAATAATTGTTTCCTAATTTTCTCTTTAACGCAAATTAATACATATACCAAAAATTAATTCTTACAGTTTTAACACTTATGTATCATCATTTGTATATGAAATCTTCTGTTTGAAATACACGAAATGGATTTTTAGATTTTTGCCTCTGAAAAATCACATATTTTGTGGTCAAAATAACTCAGAATGGAGCAAAATTATGTAGTGTGGTAACAGTCTCAAATTTTTTCAAAGCATTTCGTTAAAAAATATTCGAGATATCTGCAGTTGTTTGAAATAAGGAGCCTTACGGACATACCACAATCACCATCTTAGATAATATGGTTATCATTCTAAAAATTACTTCATATTACATCACTTACTAAAATAAAGAACATGAATAAATAACGTAAGTAGACAGGTAAATTCTTTAATGTTTATCCCTGCTTCAAGGATTCAGAAAATAAAAAAGGGGGGATTTATCCTTGCCTCCCCCTGTAGTAGCGTCACTGTTCACACTTGACAATTTTTTAAAATAAAAAAAAAATGGTTAACGAAAATTAAAAAAAAAAACTATATTACGTAATCCGTGACATATTATTTTACTGTGAATTATTTCATTTACGTAAGTCAATTGGTTTTCACAATTTGCATGGCAGCAGAACATGCAAAATTTTACTTTGACGCACCGCTATGAGAAAACTATGCGAGTGAAAATTGTTTCGTAAGATTAAAATATACTCACAAGTATCGTCCATAAAACCAACAGTATTTCATAAAAATATAAAATTATGATTTTATCGCACTTGAACACCCTTAAGCTATTTTACCTAGCGTATATCTGTCATCATTGAGCTAACTTTTTTTTGGTGGAGGGGGGGGGGAATATAAAGTCACGGGGAGACACACATATTGGCGCGTAGAACGGGCATCGCCGCGCACCAATCCCGCGCAGAACCACCACAAAGGACAATTAAATCGTTATTCGTCGAGGGGGAAGGGTGGGTGGTGGGACGAACATCGGCCTCGGTGATTAATTACGAGCGACGAGGAAAGGTTTGTCGGAGGGCAGGGGGGTATGATGGAAGGGGGTGGCTGACGCTAATTGCTTGTAAGCGACGCGGAAATCAGTCGAGCCTCGTGTTTTCTGGACGACGTCATTTGTTACCATGCGAGCGTGCGGAGTAACATCCCTTCACTCCTCTACAATATATATTTTTTTAACCTGAACCTCACCCATGCGGAAGAAGAAGGGGGTAGGGTTCAGTTGTGCCTTCATCAAAATGTAAATCACTCTTAATTAACACGAGCGGTTGAAATTATTCGAAAATAAATATTAGCCCGGCGCTCAGAGGAATCCTCGAAGCTTCAAATGATACACGATGGATACAGGGAGGATCCAAGGGAAGAGGGTACTGCTGATAAACCCCCCTCCCCACAACATAAAAAAATTACAATATAAATTGACATTTAAGTCGAACTACTTATGGGCCATTTCAGAATTTCACAAAGACACTGGTTTATTTATAGGGGAAAATGTAGACATTCACACTGGTCATACTTCAGATGGCTTATTATAAGTAACTATTATCCATGTGAACAACACCATATTAATTATAGTGGTGCTAGAACTTCAGCTGATATAGATCATGTAGATATTATTAGTTACAAAACATTTAATGTAACCGTTACAGGAATTCTAGATACTGAATTCATTCTCACAATGCTTCCATGTGCTGTATTGTTTGCCAAAAGTTCTCGCCGTATTACTATAGGCGGTAAAATACGTGTATTTTTACGTATTAGTGAATGTCATCCTTTGTACTTTAAGGGCTTGTTCCCGAGTTTTTTTTTCAGACTGGTGCCAATAACTCAAAATTTTTTTTAACCAAAATTTTTGAAAAAAACTTGAGTCAATGTGCAATCACACGATGCACAATACTGTGGACGCGTTTTTTAAAATAATGTACCATTCGCCAGCAAAAAAATAATGTCCTTAATTTTTGCTTATTTTCACGACGAAAAACGTGGTACTTTGGGAAATGAAATCTAAAAAACCATTCAGTATAATTTTACAAAAAAATTCAGCTACAAATTATAACATATAAGTGTCAAAACTTTGCAGCGAAATTTTGTTATGAGTATTAGGTAGCAATAAAAAAAATATTTTCGAAATCACCGCAAAACTCTGTAACAAGGCCTTAATGGTTATATGATGCTAGATTATGCTGCTATCAAACATTTCATGTTGTGTATGTATCTTGCTGACTAAAGCGTACTCTGCTTATTTTATGGTTTTCTTTGACAGTCATTCAATTTGCAATGGAGTACGTCCAAGAAACTAAATCCAGTCTTCACCCAAACTGTCGGCTTTCTTGAATCGCTTGGAATAACTTTGCAACGATTATTTTTAAAAATCCTTTCCTCTCACCCACCAATAAAACTCATCGTTGTACCCACGCCTGGCAGGTACGGCGAAATGGGCTTCCGATATACCGACAATTTTTCAAGGGAATTATTATTTTAATTTCGTAGGCTCTACTTCTCGTCGTCACAATACACGGCTGCACACAACTTTACACAAGGACAGGCGCTGGGAGAGGAATCAGCCATGGCCTGCAATGAACCATCACTAGAGACACTGGAAAATCGCGGAAATGTTTAATATTGTCTCCAATAAATCGTAGTATATTAACCGTGACACGTGTGAACAGTTCTGGGACAAATCACACACGCTGTGTGTCCAAGCTGTGCAGTTCTAACTGGGCCTGTTGTAGAGAGAAACAATGCTACAAATAAACCATAGCCAATGTTGATACAAAACATTCAGTGTTATATACATCACGTTGGAGCCTAGCAAACAATCAACTATTCCCGCGATTTTCCATTGTCTCTAACTATCACAGTATTGGCCTGGATCGACTTCCGGAAACCATGAAATAACTAATTCAGAATGTTCGAAGCTGGGAATCGAACCCGGCTCTTCCGAATGAAATATCAACGTGTTACCTTTGCGCCACATTGCTCGGGTATCTTTAATTTTTAAGAGTTATTCGTTTTGTTGATTTACACAACAAACGCGACACGTGTGTTTCACTTAGAGGCGCTAACTGTATTTACATTCAAAAACATTAAATATTGTATAAGTTAATTGTACACAAACACTGTATTTCTAGAGCAACAATTTTGTCGTGGAATATTTTTGCATCGTTTTGTTTCAACGCCTTGGCCTGCACCTCGACAGCTCTCTTTCATGGTAATTGGCAACCAGGGGCGTCATTTCAGGTTTTTCCAGGGGGGGGGGGCAAGATTTTGTTTTCTGACGACAGTGACCTTGTTGCATCTTTTTTATTAATTAAGCATGTATAAATTTGATACTTTAATAATAAAACTTCAGTTTTATGTCCTTAAGTTAGCTTTATTTACATTTATAATTACAAAAAATATATTTATACACAAAAATTCCAAATCCAGGGGGGGGGGGCATTTGCCCCCCCCCCCCTGTAGCACTAAATGACGCCCCTGTTGACAACGTGACTTTGTTAGGTTCAGACATCTCTCATTTGACTGGACCAATTAGAATAAGGCTATTGTGGTTTGCCGGTAGAGCCCCAACACAGGCGACAGTTCAATCATCCAATCATCGCAGGTATGCACATACGACATTGACACCAAATATTGTAGATTTTTCCGCCCCAAAATCACGCCTGTATGAATTTGACAGGAAAATGTTGTTATCTAGAGGGACTTTTATTATATTATTTTGTGTTTACTTTTAACATACATATTTTTTTAACAAGACACAAGTATTTCATCTCTTTAGTCTCTGAGTACGGTATATGCAAACTTTTGCACAATTATTACATACTGGAGAGTTTATGAGGATAATAGATTTATTCGTAAACTTATCACTCTAAATCTGAATTAGTGAATATTCACTTATTCACGCCGATGGATGGAGCAGTTGCAACAAATTGAATCAGTGAGAAACCTTTGTGAAATCGGTGACAATTCACAGATTCCGATAAAGAGTGCCAACATTCCACAAGTTAATTAGTGAATGTCCACAGATTTGCCAGTAATTTTTCACTGATTAAATAAGTGAAAACTGTTCTTCGAAAACAACTGAAAAAACCGGTGAATAATCACTGATTCACTTGTGAGATGTTGGCACTCTTGAAGGAAATCAGTGAATATTCACAAATTAAACAGTGACTAAATTCACTTATTCAAATTGTTGAAACTACTCCATCTATCAGCATGAATCAGTAAATATTCACTAATTCAGATCTAGAGTGTATGAACGTACGTGATCTATGTCTAACTTGAAACAGCGTTCAAAAGGAGTCACATGTGTGCACACAAATTTCAGATCCTCCAGTCATATTTAAAGATTGTTCTCTCGAGGCCCCTAAAATAGCGAAACTGGGTACTCTAGCAGTCTTTTTTTTTTTTTTGGCACGAAACTCTTGGTTCAGAATACATAAAAATGTATAGGCATGCACAATACAACTTTACATTCAACATTATAGGTCATAAAATTATAAGGTCTCACAGAAGCGAGTTGCCAACGACAAGACTGTTAGCCAGTTAAGTGATCTGCGCTTGGAGGCTATAGTCTGTTCACTATAAACAGAGCACTCAAGAAAACTTGTAAAAAATTAAAAATACACTTTATTGGACCAATATATGTTAACTTTTGAGACTGTTGAAACGTTTACACTGGATTTTACTCACATAGAAGTTTTAATATTAAAAATAGTAAAGATAACTACAAAACAGCCGAAAGAAAACTTGATGAATGCTCACTTTATCGCGAACGGCCTATAGGATGATATGCGATGTTCGTGCTGTGTCGTCCTCATATCCAACTCGCAAAATACTTCCACACAGGCGGTCACCTTAAAATGGCATGGCTAGAGACACTGGAAACACGCGAAAGTATCTAACAATAGTCTTCAATAAACTGTAGTACCTCAATCGTGCATGACACATGTAAACAGTTTTCCGGCAAATCACACACGTTCTGTGTTAAAACTGTACGGTTATAATTGGGTCTGTTGCAGAGAGACACAGTGCTTCATGTAAACGATAGCCAATATAGGTGCAAAACCTTTAATGTTATATGTAGCATGTTGGAGCCTAGCTAACAATCAACTTTTCCCGCAATTTACCAGTGTCTCTAGGCATGGTATATAATTCATCGCTAAAAGCATTAGTTTCAAACTGTATGTTTTTAGAAGTCAATTCGCCAAAAATAAATAAATAAATAAATAAATAACCTAGGCCATATATTTTGCCAGCTTTCTGAGTAACAAAAGTGTTCCTCGAGTAACGTACGTCTAAAGTACAATCTCTGACGCCAAAATCTCGTAGATTTAATTGCGGCGCAAGAGATTAAGCTTAAGTAACAAGATATTTTGGTCAGTACTAACATTGAGGTCTTCAAGGGCGCGAATATTTTTTCTTACTTTAGACATGCATTGTGATTAAATCTTCCTCTTAGGAAATATTTGTATTTAACGTAGTTTTTGCGTAATGAGGCTTAAACGTCAAAATTTGCACTTTACGGTTTTACGTATGCCACTAAAACCAACTGACACACCAAACCGAAAAAATTCACAGTGTATAACAATGCTGTAGGCTATAATTTGACATATATAAAAACATCAAATAAAATATTTTTTGTATTTAATAAAAAATTCAGAATTTTGAACTGAAAATTTAAAAATTTCAACAATTTTTAAAAATACAAATTTTGTTTTCACATATGTAAAATCCCAACCTACAATATTGTTATACACTGTGAATTTTTGCGGTTTGGTACGTCAGTTGGTTTTAGTGGCGTACTTAAAACCGTAAAGTACAAATTTTGACGTTTACGACTCATTACGCAAAAACTATGAGAGATACAAAACATTTCCAAAGAGGAAGATTTAATCACAATTTATATCTAAAATTAGAAAAAAATATCTGGTACAAATATAAAAATAAAAAAAGACGTTGAAAACTGAGGTTAACCGCGTCCTTGAAGCAGGTGAAGGGTGACATGGCGTGAGTATGAAGCAGCGCCGGAATGAAGGAGCGGGAGAACACGGGAGACCCCCGAGAAAACCCGCCACCAGTGGTGTCGTCCGGCACGAATCACACATACCGACCCCGCCGGTAAACGATCCCTGATCTCATTGGTGGGAGGCGAGTGCTCTAGCCACTCCGCCAACCGCGGCACTAATCGCGTTATTCATTCTGGGGTAAATGTTTCCTCACAAAGTTGGCAAATACTATTTAGGATTGTTTAGTAGATTTTTCATACTGACTTTCAAAAACGTAGATTAGGCCTACAATTTGACGGCTTTGATATAAAAGGAACCATGCAAACTATCCTTTAATAAGAGAAAACAGCTTGCAAAGATACGTTGAACGTGTGGTGGTTGGTTTAGTGCATTACATATCGTTAAGGATAAAGTGAGCACTAAAAATTTAACCTTTGAAAAATATCACTAGCTGTTACTACACTGAATTCAACATTATCTATAGTTGCCTTATTGCTTGCATGGTTGGGAGCGAATTACAGAATATAGTTCCGAGTATTTTCTTATTTAAATACAAGAATACCGAATCTAACTCAATCGGAATCAACATACATGTTTTTTTTTTTATATAATTAGTCAACCTTTTTTTTATCAAACGATAAAGATTTCTCCCGGTTGCACAATTTATCTTACACGCGCAAACATTAAGTGACGTGTCCAGAGAGGTTAGACGTTTTCCGTCGTAAGTCGTTACGGGCGGAAAGATACAAATTGGTTGAAAATAGAAACTTGACATGTTTTTTTTAGTGCTCACATTATCCAGAATCGCGTATACAGAATGTAGCACAGGGCATAGGCCTATGATGATTGGTAGTATTAATATAAGCAAAATTTAAAGGTTTCTTATATACTTGGTGTAGGCTACATAACTTAAAAAATAAAAGAATATCGATTAGTTCCTTTTACATACAAGCCGTCCAGTTGGGGTGGTCAGCGATTATTTACCTTGGCAAAATTTATATTAAAAAATAGGTGATTCATAAAGAATATTAACTCGCGCGGAATTCATCTCAAATAATTCTTTATTTGCCTGTTGACGACGACTTAAAAAGAGAGTGCCAACTTCAGCCAATGCCAGTTCTCGTCAGAGGGCGAAGCGGGGGTAAGGATGAGAGGGGAAGCCACGTGCATGGACGGGGTTGGTCGCAGGAACGTCATACGGAAACCAATCCCGCATCCACGAGGCAATAAAATATTTTCATCTCGGCCAGGATGTTTTAGTGCGTGGGTTGAGTTCCCAGACACATCGATCCCTTGAGCAGTTCCGAGCAGCGCTTCAGCCAGGATTTAGAAGAACGAAGACACGAGTAACCGTACTTTAACTTTCTTATATGCGTAAAAAACATTGCAGGACTTAACTTAAAGCCATTATCCATCATTTATACTGCTTTCAAGATAATTAAATTTTTATTTCTAAACGAAAGCAGATATCGAAATAATGTTGCACAGTTATCTTAACAATTGTTTTCATAATGTAGTTAAAATTTTTTCTAGAGATAAAAATTGTATAAATCTGGCTTAGTTCATTAATAGCCCTGTAAAATTTCTTATTTTTAACCAATTCGTATCTTTCCGCGCGTAACAGCTCACGACGGGAATCATGTAACATATCTGGACACTTCACTTGATGTTTGCGAGTTTTAAGATAATTTGTGCAGTTGGTAGGAACATATACAGTTTGATAAAAAAAAAGTTTATTAATTATATAAAATACAATTATGTCGATTTCAATAACTTTTTTTGTATTGTTGACTGGATTTAGTTTCTTGAATGAACATACTCCATTGCGTAATAGATGACTATCAAAGACAACTAAAGCTAATAGATTAAAAAACATAAATAAGCAGAGCGTGCTTTAGTCAACGGGACACATACACAACATAGAATTGCAAAATTTAATCGGGTTAAATAAAACAAGGACAAACATATAAGAACTAAAAATCTAAATCAAATTGGAAACCCAAGACACCACTGACGCAGAGAACCCAACTTTGAGGTCTGCTTTGGCAAAGGGACAAACGAGAAAAATGTATGACCAACAAAATACAAAATAAAAATACGACACACCAATGAGGCGAAACAAAACGAATATTACAGTATTGTTGCATTTAAGTAGGAAAACACACGGAAATATATTCGCTGCCAACCTTACAAGCAGTAAGGTAACTATAGTTAATGTTGAATTATACGCAGTAACGGCTAGTGATATTTTTTCAAAGGTTTAATTTTTAGTGCTCACTTTATTTCGAACAACCTCTATAAACGTCTTTTTCCGGTCTCTTAGTTTTGTTCGCATATTATGATCCCTAATGCTTTTTTTTTTCTAGGATATATTTTGGATCTTCTCCTTATACTTGCTATGATTATCTTAAAATAAATTACTTTGCGAGTTGGTTACATTTTGCACAGCTCCGTCCAATTGGTTTTTTTTCTAACGAAATTATTAAACGTGAATTAAATTTGTGCTATGGCGTTGGCTTGTACGCTGTAATTTACGAATCTGTACAGATTCATGCGCTGGCTATATGTAGTGGCAAGGCACGAGTGTATTGCCTCTTCTAATAGGCCACTCTCGGATTTGTACAGGCGTCACGAAATACAGCTTACCTTGCAACACAGCACGCCATTGCATTTGTGCACAAACAAAAAGAACGCGCGCGTCAAACTATGTCTCTGTGAGTTATGTAGTTCTACATCCT
>PNEQ01092539.1:0-18128 GCA_003012365.1 Medauroidea extradentata
GTCCCCTCATCCCTCTCCCCTCTCTCCACCCTGTATCACATTTTTCTTCCTTTACTCCTCCCTTCCCCATTAACATTCTCCCATCCCCCTACCACTATTTACCTTTCCTTCACCCCTCCCTCTATCCTCCACCATCCTATTTATCTCTATCTTATATGCTCCCCATCACCCATCCTGCATCTACTCTTATGCACCACCACCAACTTTATATCATTTTTATGTTTGTAGGTATTATGGTAGTTATTTCACATGTCTTGAGCAATTTTGCTGTGTTTACAAGTTTGAAAACCTCCCCTATTGACATGAACTATGATACGCCAATTCGCGAGATGGCCACACTATGCTCAGGAAAGGAATGGATGCTTTTCAGTAAAGAAAGCGATATCAACTGATCAGTCAATTTTAATACATTTCAGTCATGTTTCAATGTTACACATCTACTTTCTTGCATACAGCATAGTGAGGATATTTAACAGCTCTCTGTATGAGGTAAAACCTGTAAAAAAAAGCAAAATAAATTCTCACCAAAACTTTCTTTAATTGCATGTTAATAGATGTCCTGAGATATCATTTCTGCTAACTTTCCAAGTTAAGATTTATAAAGTAGTTTCAGAAATTTGTATGTATATATTTTTTAATTGCTGGATAACATAGTTTAATTTTTGTGTTCTTCTTGAAAAGTTACAGAAAATAGCTTAGTTTCTGTATAAAAAAATTATGGGGAGTGTCAAGCATAGATACAATCTGTTATACAAATTTTATATTTAACTAAATTTGCTCATTGGGCTTAATAAACTGCATGCCTCCTGTATTAGTAGAGCATTTTTAGAAACTTAGTGGAAGCACCGATTTGCTGTGATGCACCCAGGCAAAATATCATTCATATAGTCTTGCTGCAGTAACACACATTTCTTGCAGGTTTGAAACAAACTGTCAGTAGCATTAAAAAATTTCATTTTGTTCAAGGCCAAATAGTTATGTAGTAGTACTTAGATGTTTATATAGAAAGCTGTTCGTATTCACACTTTTAGTACCATGAGCAAGTAACATTTAAAATGGCTGGTCCTAATACCCAAGAATTTATAAGAAAAAGATTTAGTTAAAATGTTAAGCAAAGAATATTATTCTCATTAGATGAAAAACTGGTCTGTTCAGTTTACTAAATCACATGTGAGGTAAGAAAATGTTGCAGAAGTTTTGAAATAAAAGTTCACGAGTATTCTAAAGCAGTACCATGCAGTCTTAAACCATTGGGAATGAAGGTGAGTGGGTTTTACGACCCTTTAAAAACGAGATTTTAAGAGCGGATGAGAGTGAAGGGACAACACAACATCCATGCCCTAGATAGGTGCTGGTTAACGCCTGGGTTCGAATCCTAACAGATTATGCTTCAGTGGCTGGCATGGGAGATGACAAACTGAAATGTAGCCTTCACCGTTGCCCTATTTTTTTTTTTTCCACAAAAATTCTAAAGCATTCGTTAATCAAATAAAACTTTGAACACAAATTTGTACTATATTTATACTGAAAAGAATGGAAGTGCTCGCAATAGTACCTCTCATGTAGTTATATTTAGGGAAAGGAATAATTCGCGAGTTCAATGAACGTGTTAGAATCCACTGCCCTATGCATACTCGAGCCCGTCCATTCATTCACTGTCTGTTCCAGTGAGTAGCAGCTAATGGACAAATAGCCAGCACTTGTGTATAAATATGACAATGGATTCTAATATGCATGTTGTTGAACTCACGAAATATTCCTTTCCCTAGTTATATTCTACATTACACATTTTCTTATTTTTTGCCCTTGCTAGAGGATTTTATCCCCTTCGGTAATTTGTGTGGTGGGAGCGAGATAACCATCCCATACAAACTAAGTACGACCCTGATAGAAAGCTGACGTGTGATAATATCTGCCTTGCAAGCCTTTTCAAAAAGTTTACTCTTTTTTTCTGGGGTATATTTTGGCTTTTTTTTTTTTTTTTTTGTTCTCCTGCAATTCACACTGTAGTTTTAAGCTAAAGAATGTATTGCTTAAATTGTTAGTCTCTGTGTATTTAAAATACAGCTCTGCAACTGAAATTTATACAGTACTTTATTTACATTTAACGTGAGAAAACAACTGTCAAAGTTTCTTCTTTGTACCTATTTGTAAGTTCCTCATTTGAATAATCTATCAATTCCATAATTCTGAAAATTAAGTTCAATGATTTTAGTCACCGTACCTGATAAATTCTACAATGTTCTTTCGGTTTTACAGGACTCTTCTAACTTTCTTTTTAAAGATAAACACTGTACTAAGTTAAAAAAAAAAATTACGATGCAAAATTATTTCTCAGGCCAATTTCTATTCATTGACTTAATTAAGTGAATTGCTTTGCTTTGAATTGCTGCACCAATGTATGTCAGTGGAGTGACTGTCATAATTTTTTAAGTTATTTTATTTCTCTCAAACTTGGTGAATGTAGTTGGATGCATAATTAATTTATGGCTGCATAATGAATAGTAGAGCAAGTGTAACAGTTATATATGTCACTATATGTACAGTTGTATACTGGAATAAAAATTGATATCTTATTTAATTATGGTTACATATGGTTCACAAAGTGTGACCAAAAATGTTCTGTGCAGCATGCTCCTTGTCTGCGATTGCGAGTGTCCAAATTTGCTCATTTATTCACTGCTATTAAATATAGGAGTATTGTTACTACCTTTAGTGTCCTATAATAAAAAAAAAAATTACAGTAATTGAATTATATTATTTCATATAAGCAGCAATTAAACTTCACTAATGTGACATCATGTATCAAATCCGAAGTGAGAATTTCTACTGCAAGGTGAATCTCGAATGAGATCAGGTGATAGAACACATCCTATTTTTTGGTGCAAGATCCCACAACTGGTATGGAACGAAGGATTCTAGTAGTTGCTCATAGCTGGTCACATGACCAAATGTAGCCTATATGGACCATAGAGATGGGAGTGAATCATTATCAAGCTGTGCAAAGAGGACTATAGCAAATCATATAGCAGTTGCCAACCATGTTTTTAATTCATAATAGATACAGAGAAAATTAAATAGCATAGGTAGAGTACTCAGAGAATATTATAACAAACTATTATTTTTATGTTGGTGTTTGCTTTAAGACTAAATGTGTACATTTTTCGCTAACCTAAATGGGTATTGAATTTAGATAGAGTTAAATCATCACTGTAGATTTCCAGTGCCAGCATGGCCATGTTGATGAACTAGACGTCACAAAGCTACGGGGAGGGAGGGAGGGGGGGGGGGCAACAAAGCGGTCGACAGCAGCCCCGTAGGTTTCAGACAATGATTCTCTTTAACAATGTTCATTTTGAAGTTAGTGTGTTATCTCCTAGCAGATTTTTTAGTGGAATGGTAAATTTGTATTGTCTCTCATCAATAAGAAAAGTAATATACGTACCTGCAACATTTTCTCGTTGCTCAGCATTTAAATAATATTAAATATTGGTTCCATTTAACAGTTCCTTAGGTAGTATTACAACAAATATAAATTTTGATTTACATACATTTGACTCATTCAAAAACCTCGTGCAATAAAATTTCATTTTTCCAAAACTGTGACAGTATGAAATGGCAACTGATGGGCACAGAACCTGTAAAGTTTTTAATTTTAAAATTAGCACAAAAGCTTTATGATTTACAGTCAGATATGTAAATCTTCCCCAGAAAAGTTGTGCTGCAATAAGTATTTATTTAACACACATTTTTTTTTTTTACTTGTGTTTGGCATTTAAAGGCTTGGCAGATAAAGTTAAAGGGATTCTTTTGTATTGTCTCTGTCTAATGTGCCGTGGCACAAAGTAGCTTTAGAATTACATTTTTAAATTAGGAAAACTGTGTTAAGACATATCCGGTGTGCATGCTTAGAAATACTAAACTTTTAAGTGAATTTTAAAAAAAATTTGTAGCTATAAATATACGTAGCTAATAAATCTTCCAGAATCTAAATTTGTCATGGTAAAAATAATTTCACAGTTGTAAACCCACAAAAATTTAAGTTTTTAACTAAAACCAAAATATGTAAAAAATTTAACTTACTCTCTCCTCAATATAACAATGGTTACTGCTTTTAATTCATAAAAATGTTTCTGTAGTTGTGTAACTGCAATAGCAAAATACAGTAGTTAACTATGCACACAGATGACTGTTTGACAAGTATCTCCTGTTTGTTATTACAATTTGATATTCAGCATATATTTGCACTTAACACTTATTTTAACTAATTTTTTTTTCTTTTAAAGGACTCAATTCTGGGTGGAAATATCTTAACACAGCATTACTTAATCTTCTCACATAATCACCGTTAACAGTATTTAGAAACATACAGTGCATTGTAAATTAGCTAGACAGTTATTAAGCACAATCACAGTAACAATAGGCGTTACAGAACATACAACACACATTAAAGTATTTATAAAAATTCTTTGATAAGTGATACATGAAATTTGTAACAGGGCCGGCTGTAAGGGGTGGAGTTAGCAACAGGAATCTCTATGGAAAATGAAATATATTTTCAATTTTGTAGTTATTCTTAGTTGCAGTTTCGTTCTAGACAATACGTACGACCTGCCCAGCTAAAAGTTTATGAATTGTGGTTGCCACGGTTCTTGTTAATACGTACGTATTCACATTGTATGTAGTTTTAATCGAAATGTCTTGAGATCATGTTTCCGAACATGTGAGAACACAGAAGCAAAACCACAGAATGAGCATTTTGATTAATTTATAGGCCATTCATTGTTGCTGACCGTTTGTGGAGTGATCTTGCCACAAAACTTATCGTCTCTCTGGCTATAGCTCGGTATAATGCACCACACCCAGCAAGTTTCTATCGAGAAAACTTCCCAGTCTTCTTACTGGCAAGTGAGGTCATTTGTAGTATGTACAGCAAAAGTTTTGCCTGATTGACATTTTTCTCTTCTGAGAAGAGCGTCTAAAAGGATTACAGAGAACCTGTTTTTCCATGAAGTCAGGATAGTTTAAAGGTCAATACAGTGGAGTAGCCAGACAATTTTCTCAGAAGAGAAATGTCAAAATCAGGCAAAATTATACTGTAACTAGTATAGCTGGTGTTTTCTCACAATAATATTACTGTATTTCAATTTAGTACAGTATGCTTAGATACAAAGCTCTCCATAACAAATGCATCAAGATAGGCTTTTTGAAACTTCTGTATAGTCCGAGAGGGACATACTGCTTGCACAGACTTGTCAAGTTTTTTTTTTTTTTCTTCAAAATTTTTGCAGAAAATTGAGCACATAATTTTTATGTATGCTAGTTAAAAGTGTTGTGCGAGCACTGCTAACCAACACCATAGGACAAAGATAACTGCTCAAGGGTTCCATTAGTTACAATCCGGCCCTGATTTCCAGCTATTGACAGTATTCTCAAGTACCATGCTGCTTATTTGAAACACTTTAAACAAAACAACTGCTGTTATGTGTGTACCGAGTTGAGCAATTTATGTGCAGTATCCCTGCCAAACAGTGACATCATTTCAGGTTTTTCTAGGGAAGGGGGGGGGGGGTGCAAGATTTTTTTTCCGGCGACAGTGACCTTGTTGCATCTTTTTTATTAATTAAGCATGTATAAATTAGATACTTTAATAATAAAACTTCAGTTTTATGTGCTTATGTTAGCATTATTTAAATTAAAAAATACAAAAAATATATTTATACACACAAAATTCTAAATCCAGGGGGGGCGTTTGCCACCCCCCCCCCCCCCTGTGGCCCCAAATGACGCCCCTGCTGCCAAATAGCACACAAGAGAAACACAGTTTATTCATATATATTTAGCCCCATGCATGTTATCGCAGTCAAAATCACAGAAGCAGCAGATAAAATCGCTTAGAGCCATTCTAGAACATTCGACCATAAAGATGTGCATTACGGATATATATAAAGGTGAAGAAACTTCCACATTTAGCAATTGTTTCACGTATTTATAGATATCCTACGTATTAACAGGCTACTACTCTTCTAAAAGGAACTGTACGTTAAACCAACAAGAAAAAGTATGGGGGGGGGGGGGAGAACTGTGCATTTTTATGTTTATGTATTTACATCAGTCTGTATGGTCTTGAACAGAAACACACGACGTTTGTTAATTGCGAACAAAAACACAGGACGTTTGTTAATTGCGAACAGAAACACAGGACGTTTGTTAATTGCGAACAGAAAAACAGGACGTTTGTTAATTGCGAACAGAAACACAGGACGTTTGTTAATTGCGAACAGAAACACAGGACGTTTGTTAATTGCGAACAGAAACACAGGACGTTTGTTAATTGCGAACAGAAACACAGGACGTTTGTTAATTGCAAACAGAAATGCAGGATGTTTGTTAATTGCCAAAGTCTTCAGTACAGAAAACTATGTACGTACTACTTTGCTAGGTGAAGTACAGTATTTGTTTCCAAAGTTGAAACCATGCTGAATTAGTAAAGTACAGTTAATAACTCCCAGGCGTGATTTAGAAATTAGTATAATTTCCTCTTTGATGTCTCTGCACAAAGTTAATTTTCCAGTCTGCTCTTTTGAGGCTCTGAATTTTTCTTTGAGTCAACAATCAATGTCTGTATGGCTAAAAAAATTTTCCAGACTGCAGTTATCTGGGAGAGTACAGTGATTCACAAAATATAAACATGGGTTGAGTTTACACCATACTTTTAAAAAAATTTAATTGTGGTCACAGTTTATTAAAGTCCTATAGTAAAAAGAACAAGCAATTCACGTTATACGAGTGGCTCACCTTTAGAGTTGTTAACTGAATATTACATATGCCGGTCAGCAGCACTTAAGTCCTCTGTCGATTTTGTGCTTCACGTGCACACAAACGTAGCCCATCTGGGTGGCCACCTTAACAGGATGTGTGTCACCCAGAAACTTTATAAGACTTTAATAACCACCTGAATATTCACTAAAAAACAATATTGATTAATGATCATTAATATGAATAAACAATTACTGTGGGGAATAATACAGTTCAGTTTGCATCTTATTTGTCTGCGGTACTTGTCCAATTACAGTCCACTGTGCAAGTTATGGAACACTTTTGTATTTTAATTAGTTTTAAGCCCTTCAAATAAACAGCATTCAAGCAACGCAAAACACCAGCAGTAAAAAACTTGTGCACATGTCAGACAGACACATTTTCCGTATTATAGTGGGTCATAGATAGCACACAACAGCAGTGTTAGTTCCAGCTGAGAATAAGTAATATGACCATTAATACCACATTGGTTCAACAAACAAACAAAGGAAAGCAGAACAGTGAAAAACAAACACGTGCTACTTTCTATGACCCAAGCATGACAAGCTGACCAAACTCTTCAGCACTTTCACAAAAAGCAAAGGCTCAAACCTCCACATGTTTTTAAGAGCAATTGAAGAGAAACGAGCTTACGTCACTTAAGACTAAGCTGCTAAGGCACAAATTGCTTTTTTTTTCCCTTGTTTTAATAATAGTAATGTCTAACTATCTTGAAAGTTTCCCACGGAAGGAGCAACCAGTTTGACATACTATTTACACAGACACTTGTAATTTGCACAGTAAAAATACAAACTGGAAAAAAAATGCCAACATCTTTTAAAATACATGTTTTATAACAGTGTTCAAATATTAAATATTTATTCATTTGTGTAGTTTAGTTTATAAATTTCGAAACAGCTTTAGCAATGTCTTTCATTTTCTGTAACAGTCTCACCTAATTAAAAATTTAACGGAATCCAAGTGATTTTACTTATAAAAGTGGCACACAAACTTTACCTTCAGATTGTATCATTTATAAGAACTCTTAAACTAAGTGATTTCCTCCTGAAACAAAACAAGCAGTGCCTACAGTACACATTAACTTAATACAGTTACTTTTGTTCTGTGTAAAAACAAATTTTAATCATGAGGTAAACTACAGCACACATGACAAACTAAGAGTTGTCTACATTCTGCAGGTTAGCTATAATAAATAAACATGGATTTTGCATAAAAAGCTACTGATTTCTTATTTTATATCCTTTAAAAATTATTTGTATAATAAAACTATTGCACGTGTACAACAATTTTTACTCTTTATGCACGCACAGTACCTAAAATTTTAAAAATTATACATGCCGATAAAGTGGGCAGACTACTTAAAAACTCCTATACACACTACCACTTCCAAAAAATGCCATTCCCCTAAAATTCTTAGTCATTTAACCTGCAAGTTTCATTGCAGTCCTAACACTTTTAAGTGTGGGAAAGCTATTTTTATCTTGTATCATTAGGCCACTTAAAATTAAAATAACTATGTAGCTATACGCATTCCTATTAGTACTTTCAACAAGATGCATTATGAACACTTTTGCATGCCTCTGCCAGCAGGAAGTAATACTACTGCATAGCTTTAGCAACTAAATTACCTACCGTCTTGGTACCAGATTTCCACACAAGATATAAAAACTTTAATTTAAACCTATTTATTGTTTTACACTTTTTTCTGTAGTTAACTGCTGTCTAGTTATCTTATAAAAGCTTTCATATCATCAGTATGAACCAATTTCACTATTCCTACACTAAATCACAAAAATAAAAAATAAATGCATTACATGAACTGAGTGGCTTAGGAACATCTGTTGAAAATTAAAATATTTCAGAATACCTATCGCGAATTTCAGGAATACTCTTCAGGCAGTGTCAAAATTATCACCATGCAGGGAAATGCAATGCAAGAAAAAATGGTGCATAGAAAAAATTTACCTTCACCTGTCAATATGGGACGTCACTCAAAACAAAGCTGATTGGCAACTTCAAAATCTGAAGCACTACTTTTCTATTTAAAGTTGAAGCTGGTTTCGATATGTGACATTCTCATGCCAAGGATTCATGCTGATGAAGTAAAACTAATCTTATTATATTCCGCTGGTGTAACATTACATTGCAGAATTAATTTTGATACTCTTCTCAAAGCACCGCAAACAAATCCAAAACTACTTTTATTCTTTAAAAATATTCCACATCTAGTGTACATGTTATCCAAGGATGTTACAAACTAAAAGACTAATCAGTTGAGCTAAGCAAACAAATGAGGGCCGGAGCTAAATCAACATCACACACGATTCGACTGCAGTTGTGGGCTGAAATTCATAATAATGTCTTCAATAGTGAACTTCCACTTTTAGATTCTAGGTTCTCAACAACTTGGCCTGTTAAGCAAGACATGAACACTGCTGTGACCAAGTTGATATCATATATAGTTTTTAAAAGAGAAAGGAATGGGAGAGATACAAATTTATACAGTGATTGAAATGTAAATTTTCATAAGTACCAAAAAGTTTGAGGATGAAAGGAAAACGGAGCCAACATGTGCTCAAGGTAAATGAGGAGGCAAGAGTAAGAGAAGGGAAGGGAACCCATACAAACAATCTGATAAGTTATTAAAATTAACTTCTACACCAATACATTGGCATTGGCACTGGCACATAAGTAATTTTGACATAAGGTAAATAAATTTAGTGTATTTTACCATGTTGGTCAATTAGATTTCCCAATCTACAATCAATATCCATTAAGGGCGCTGCCTACCATGCGATTCATACTGGTTTTTTAATGTGCGGGGGAAAAAAATTTTTTAATCAGACTATTCCACATGTTCCCATTGTACCAACGTATGAAAAGAAAACACTTCGGACAAGGATGAAATGTCATTGTTAAGACGCAACTCCCTTTTCAGACTGCTGTATTACAAAAATACCAATCAGATGTTTGCAAAACTCTGATAGATATGTGTACGAACTTAGCTACAGACTTTCCACCAATAAAATATTGTGCTCATTACTTAAATCCCCGTAGTGAAAATGGAACAGTGGGAATTTTGCACACTAGTTCAGTGCTTGGTGCATGCATTTGCCCAAGGTCGTAGACAAAAAAAATTAGTGGACAAATATAGGAATAATACAGCAAGATAGTTTTAATTTTAACGTTGTAATATGTATGTGTACACACACACACACACACATTATATGGGACTTCCATAGTTAATTATCATGCCTAAGAGTATTTTTTCCTGCACAGCAGAGGTTCAAAGCTGGTAACATAGTAATAAAATAAATTTTAAGAGGAATTGAAACTGTAACCTCACAAACAATGGATCATGAACATTTTTGACGTAGAAAATTAACTTTGTTAGTAGGTACAGTATTTTAATTCCTTATCAAATTGTCAAATATTTGGAAGATCAATACATGCATTATTAAAAATCTTAATAGATTCTTGAAAATTAAATTTAAATCATCTACTGCACGAGATTTGTCTTATTGTTTTTGTAAACTATGCCTCTGCATGTACAACATAATTATATGCGATGACCCCCTCGTATTTACAACACAGTGATGAAGAGAAAGACATATTTAATTTTTGTGATAGTACAAAGCATAAGTTAACTTCCAAAAGTTACATTGAGAGTTTATTTTTAAGTTCTAAATTTTATTCAGTGAAATAGTTAACAGTCTGCAACCAGTACATAACTTTTTACCAGGCAGTTATGACTTTTTTTTTTAATGTTTTATCTGCATCACCATTTCTTGGAGAGTTTTTGGCCCGGTCCACTTGACTTTATGAAGGATATCAAAATCTATGATTCTGCAGAACTTAAAAGTAATGATCACACTAATACTACCTACTTGTCATTGAGCATGCAATATAGGAAGTCCTTGCGTAATGTCACCCAATTTAAAGTTACTTCATTATTCCATTAAATAGTGAGAGAGAGTTGGCTACTCTAATATACCCAACATTGGCCACATATTCATTTAGAGTGATCTCATAATTGAAATGCTTACTGCACATAACGGTTTTATAGTATGACATATACCTTGCACACTACTTTCACCATTAATACCACAAAAAAATCTCCAAAAGAAAAGTGTATTTTATTTTACTATAAACACACTGGAAAAAAAAAAGTGTTTGTGAAACCTATTGAGCAACAAAGTACTGGGTGCAGTTGGACACCACTGATTCCTGTGTGTAGGTAAACGTGCATCATTTATTTAGGATTGTTTTCACTTGAAATTGTCATTCTAAAAACTTGGCCACAACATTACACAAGAACTTGCTGTACTGTGAAGTCAAAATACAACCAACTTTAAAACAACCAATGGATCACTAATTCCTTACTGCTCAGGGGTGGTGAAAAACTTGCATGAAGAGTCACAGTTATTTCTGCAACGATCTACACTAGCAAGTCTGATAAAAATAATATTTTCAGCAACTATATTATCTAGTAACCAAAATAAATTATAAATTCACAGCATTAAGCAGAGTAAGCAACAAGTCCTCACTAATACAGTACTTACTATGCAGGTCTGGCCACTTATGGCAAAATTTAGCAAACAGCGTAATCTCAGTGTATTTATGAACCTAACCAGCTGGAATACAAAAATAAAAATTATGCTGTTGTTATAATGTGCGATAACTTCAAATGTTTTGCAAAATGTGAATTATATAGTACCACCAAATGCCTGTTAAAGTTTAAGACAAACACACAGATAGTTTTAAAAGTGACATCAATACAATTTTAAGTATTTTATTTATTAAAATCTTTTCTGCAACAGCAATGGTAAGGCAAATTTTAAACAAGCATCTTGAAATATTTAAATCACAGTTAACACACACATTAACAATACAATAAAATATATAGGTATACTGTAAAGTGTTTGCATAACATAGAACTTTTCAGACTATTTTCTCATTTCAAAATAATGAGCTGCAAAACATTTCAAGCATAACCAAATTAAGGGAGTAAACCACAACTAACAAAATAATAATGTTAATGAATAAATAAAATGAAAAACTGTTTTTGTTCTTTTATTAAATTTTTAAAAAATGAAAATTTAATTAAATGTATGATGCATTCCAATTTACACATGCTTTTTATGCTATTACAAACATTACAATTTACTTTAGCTAATATGTTACAACATCGACTGCATGCATACTTTGCATTATTAGGCCTATTTGCTATTAAGGTTTTTAAATCTATTCTCTTGTGGGGAAAAATAAAATTCAGTAAAATTTTGTGGCAAAGTACATTAAATTAACACGATCACTTTCAAAATGAGAATTGCAACTACCATAGGTATTAATTCAGAACAATGAATCTCAGTTTCCTATATTACAGTATTGTCCTTTTCTATGCCTTTAGGGCCAGTACAAACTTTTGGAGCACAAGAGATAATACTGTTTTAATCAAAAAGGCCAGAAAATAAAATCTGTCTTTTCTAGGTATATATTACCAATGTTTTTTTTCTTGCACAAAAATGAAAATATAGTTTTTATGACATGATCATTTTGAGGTAACACTTCACACCATTTCCATTGGTCGCAATTGATTAGAAGAGTTAGTTAATTGATTTAAAATTATAAAGAAAATGGCATAAAATAATATATACAGAACTTAAACAAAAATGTACATTATATTACAATAATGTAATTACATTGAACAGGAGAAAGAAAATAAAATCTAAAAAAAAAAAAAAATCCTTAATACCTTATTTTTTCCAGGTCCAACATAAATAATGTACTTAAAATAATTGTTTTCTAATTTTTGCTTAACTTTTTTTTTATAATTACATCACCGTTCCTCACTTTCTCCACATCAGTCAACTGATTGACTTTACACTTGCACCATATTTGGTTACTTTAGTTTCTGCATTTAAAGCTCACACAAAATACATAACCTGTAATAATAAATGTGAAATATAAAATACTAATCTTTAAAGAAATAGTTAGTTCATCACAAGTTGCAAAAAAAATGTAATAATTTGTATATTTAGCTACAGAATTCATGGACCAAATAATATAAATTCCAAGACAATGTTACACAATGTACAAAATTTACAGTAATAAAGCAATAAAAAAGGAACAAAACAATCAGCAGTTGTGTTGGTGCTGTTTTTCATTAAATAATTCCTCGGTTATAACTTAGCATTGTACACAAACATTTCAGTAAACCCATTAAAAAAGATGTTTCCATGTACTATATATAGTACATATGTATCAGAACAACAAAATACACAAAATAGAGAAGCAACCTACAATTCCCTTATAACCTTGAGGATCAGCAATCAATGTTAAAGTTCGAGATAAAACATTCACAAATTCAGTTTTTAACAAGTTGAAAATAAATGAACATAAACACACAGCCACTATATACTAAAAGTATCTATAATAATTCATCCATAATCAACCATCATAAATATATGTGCTCCAACTTTTAATATTCATGAGAGCAGCCATAACCAAAGTAACAAGAAATTTTTCTTTTAAAAAAAAAAGCTTACAACCTTTTCTTTGCAAATTTTTTTAAAAACGTTTCATATTAAATGCTTACAATAACATTTTGAAAATAACACCTTTTCTTATTCTATTAAAAAAAGTACTTTCAACAATGTTGATAATAAAATTAACTTGAAAATAGATGATATATTTTGATGATAACCACAATAACAACATGTATCAATGATAATAATATAGATCTTGCTTAATAACATTTGGTATTTTTGTTATGCACCTAAATGCATATAGCAGGGTTTAATATACACATTAAAATACACCTGCGGCTATGCAATTATTTATTTTAACATTTTGCATGCGGCAGTTGTGCAAATATTGCTTCACAGTCTTACGCTTTTCAAATATAATAGTCAATATGTGATCAAACTTAACATTATCAAGTATTGTAATATCTCTGTCCACGTTTAACAAACATCAGACATTGCACACACTGGCACAAAATAATATGAGTGCAGTTCTAACAATCTGGAAACCAACACTGCTTGCATTGCACACAGCTGACGTCACTGAAGTATGCAGCATATACCCCCACAAGGAAATGGCCCATCCCCGTGCAGCTGATTCATCAGAATAGCAGACTGATGATGTAACAGATTAGCCTTTAAATTTATTTGTCGAGCATTTGACCCTATCGTCACCTCGTCCCCAGATTCCTCCGATTGTACCCCAGAGTCTGGAAGGTACTTTTTCTCGAAGGTAGGATCTTTTATTTTTTCACATATCACCACAACAGGATCGACTGCCCAGTGTTCTGGAAGTGGTTTGTAGGAGCATGCAAGCTCGGAGGCGAGCATTGCATGTTGTAACTGTGCATTTTCTATTTCATTCCTGAAGTGATAGAGTGCATCTACTTCCTGCTCCGAGCCAGACTCCGACTTTGTGTCACTGTTCTCTTTTGGCTCAGCAGCACTTTTGACAACAGCACCCAAGCTGTAATACTTGGCAACTGAAAGGGTTGGATCACACATGGTCATCCTTCTATCGTCGGGAGACACTGTTGTTAGGCTCAACTCATCAACTTTATTGCTTACTACTGTCAGGGAGGACGGTTTCATTGATCGGCAATCCCAAAGATCCCACTCTCCTTCACATTCTGACATGTCACTCAAGAAACTTTCATCATCAGCGATGTACATTTGTACTTTGGACATACTTCCAGAACATGATTTCTTCTTTGGTAACTTTGTTCCTTCAGTAGTTTCATAAAATATGTCATTACAACCTTCCAAATTTTGTGTAATTTTTTTAGTTGCATCCGTTACAGTCTTAATTTCATTTTTAGTTTGGTATCCGGTTTTTTTTGCAACCCTTCTACTCACACCATCAGAACTATTTTTCAGTTTGCAACTGATTTTAAGAGATGATGCAAGCAAAGGGTTGCGATGCACGTTTTTTGGACCGGTCTGCATTTCCTGCCTTACATCAGCAATGTCTTCTGTACTGCCACCTGAAACATCGGTATCGTCAATTTCACTCTCAGAATTGTCGCGTGAAGGTAACGACAGCACTTCCTCAGGAGACTGGCTCCGCAACCACCTCGTTACAGCATGAGTGATAGGACGGGCATTTTTTGAATATTCCAGGACTGCATCTTCCACGGCCTCTGAAATTAAAGTTTGCGAGAGTGTTTCAGCATACTTCTCAATCTCTGTTGAAGACATACACATCCTGTAGGATTTATCATAAACTGTTGGCTGAAAGTCTTCAGGATTTTCAAATTGATGTAGATGTTTCCTTGCATAGATGAGATCATCATCCTCTGAAGATCGTGTTTTAGCTTCAACGTCAGGACTAGTGGGCATGGAGGACAAAAGTTCAATCACAGATTCTTCACTCTGTGTACTGCTGCTCAGTGAACTCTCATCCGAGATACTCTCTGCAATACCTGCACAGACCTCCAACTCACGGCCTGGTGTAGGAGCACGCTCTAATGACTGTCGTCGCACTGAGGTTCTCCATCGTTTCTTCCGAGGTGGTGGTATTGGAGGTGGTTCTGCCTCTCTTTCATCCTCTGTACTAGAAACATTTACTCCACTTGTAAAATTACCAGCGTAAACACTAGGTATGTGTTTCTCTTCTTGAACTTGTGCTGGACTACTGCTTTCACAAAGCCTGAAATCCTTGCTTTCTTGTTTCACATTGTCACTTGTGTGTGTTGTTCCAAGTTGTTCAACTGGAGAGACTAATACTTTCAAGGATTCTTTGCTTACATCCTGTGCTGGAGCTGTGTCCGTATGTTCTCCGACATGGGCAAGTTCTGCAGTCGAAGAGCACTGAACACCAACTTGTGTAACATCATCTCCATGCTCAGTTTCAGACTTATCTGCAACTACTGCATCTTCCAAACATTCTGCTACAGTACCTGTCTGATCATTTTGAATATGGTCAGGAGATGAAGATTTAAGCTTTATAGCTTTACAGAGATCCTTCCTGACAGGTTTATTAGGAGGTTCATTCTTTTCGGTTTTCTCAGGAACAAATGTATGTTTTACATCTTTAGGGCTAGGTAGTATACGACCACTGCTTTCCTCCGTTTTAGACGTTTGCACAATGCAATCTTTAGACGCTGAATCATGATTTATACAACTGGACTGTTTCGCTAAAGAAGCTGCATTTTTTGCTCGCGGAGATTTTTCCATTTGGTCTCTGCATCGACCCACATTCTCATTCCCATCCATTTTTGAGGTTATGTTTGGGAGATACCCGTTCTGTAGATTGCGCTGTCTATTATCTTTACGAACTTTGCCTCCAGCCTGTTTCCCATTTACATTGCCATTACATGCATTTTTATTGTTCGACTTTTTTGATTCCTGTTTCTTTTTTTGGTCAGTCAGAGATTTTCCACTCTTCAACTTGTTAGCAACATTATTGAGCGTTTCAATGTGTGAAGGCGATGATGCATTAACAGGATTTTTCTCTAGAGCTTTAGATTTGTTAGCCCTTTCAATTACAGCATCTGAACTGTAGCCATTTATCTCGGTATTTGGAAGAGATTCTCGTGCTGTTTCTGCAGGTGATGGTGTTTGTGTTGGTGTTGGGGGTGGGGTTGGTGGTTGTAGGGGTGTTTGAGGCGATAATGGTCGAAGCTGGGGTGTGGAAACTTTCTGAGGCACTTCTGCCCTGCAAGAGTTGTCCGAGCTATCCGAGTGCGAAACCCCATTGACAAGGGGAGTATCACCAGAGCCTATCCTCCACTCTTGCCTTTCACAGTCTGTCTTTGTCAGTCCTTGCTGTGATGCCACAGGTTTAATGTCTGTATTTTCTGCGGAACAAACAAATATTGTCTTTTCTTGGTCGGCTTGTAAAGGAAGTACATTCGTTTCTTGTGCTGCCAAGACGACAGCGTCTTGCTCCACCGTAGGGCTCTGCTTTGAATCGGACTCCAACTCCTGTGACGAAGATTCCTGACTGGTGATGCTCATTGGTTCTTCCAACTCCTTCTCTTCCGAACTCGATTCCTCCGATCCATCTTCAGCCTGCAAACAAAACATGGACATAAGTAAAATGATTTGCACGATGCCAAGGCATGGCAGGGGAACCTTAGAGAGCATTTACCATTGTCAATATGATGCTCGCATACATGACACCAATAATTATCTTGGTGAAAGACTGACATTAACAAACTGAACAGGGCAATGAGGAAACCAGAGCACCTAAAAAAATTGTGCAGACAGCATAGTTGGAAAACAGCAATTCCCAGAAGAGCTGGCGTGCATTCATATTTGCCAATCATACTACAAGATTAGTTCAGCTGCCTGCTACGGCATTGAAGCTACCTTTGCTTGGCAGCACCCAATGCCAGACAGTTGATATCTTTATCAAGATGTCAGATCAGCCCTCTCAGTCATTTCCCAGATATTAGCTGTTCCAAAAATATATATCATCATTCTGAAATAAAAACAGAGTCTTATCTGAAGAGCTATTGCAAGCAACAGGACTGCATGACATACTACATACAGCCTGTAGACTGCTTATTGGCAGCCAGGGGATTTCTGGTGGATCACTAAAATTTTGAAGTGTATTAAATGTACTGAATTTGAAACATGAAATTGTCAGTTCTACGACATTAGTTACAGCAAATACCTAAATTAAAATAAATACATACATTTTTAATACCAAGAAAATTTGCCCAGAAAATATTTCAACTTAAGAGTGTGTGGTAGATAAATATGTTAACATATTACGGTCAGTTGTATTATCCGCACAATAACAACATGTCTACACACATCTGAGGTTCGCCATCAACTAACTTTCTTTATTTACATAAGTGCTCTACTAGCGGCAGGACAGCCAACTAGAGAGATTGTTTATAAATCTCGTAACACCCCCTGTCAATTTCAAGTCTCCAGAATAGTTCAATTGTCACATACCATGGTTACAATACACATTTCAGTTGGACATGATTGTTGGACATGATTTTAGAGGATTGTAATTGTATGACACTTAACAACATTCTCGCTAACTACCAACATAAGCCTACATCCCCACAAGTTTCCTTAAACATATCATCTTAAGCCTAACATCCTATGGTACATTTCCAACTTAGAAAACCCCAATGGTTTTGTGAAGATATCTGCCACATTTTTATTTGATTCCACATAGTCAACCTCTATCAGTCGCTTGTCGACAATGTCTTTCAAGAAGTGGAGTTTGATGTCCACATGTTTTGAACGTTTTGTGTTCTCGTAGTTTCTCATCATGTGGATAGCTCCCTGATTGTCCACCCTGAGATAACCCTTCACTTCTTT
>PNEQ01092540.1:0-18128 GCA_003012365.1 Medauroidea extradentata
TTCAAACAGAGATAGGGACTACAGTTCCAGACACACATTAGTCTAACACACAAACAATCTAACAACGTTGCCAAGCTTACCAAAGGACTAAAGTCATTGTCAATCTTAAATACAGTAAAAATAAATACAAAACAAACTGAAAATTGTATTTACCTTCCTTCATTAACTCAACAGAATTTTTATGGAGCAATTTCATTGAGTTAAAAAAAGTCAATTTCGAACACTTCAAAAAAGTGAAAAAAGTGACAATTTTCAGAAAAAGTGACTAAAAGTGACTTTTGTCAAAAATAGTGACTAGAAGTGAAAAAAGTGACCGACTTTGAGGCCTGTACTTGTAATGAATTTGATACGGAATTCTATACTGTATTACGGCTAGTGTGTACCGGGCTTAAGCCATCGCGGGTCGCTACACAGACGGCGAGAGCCGCCTCGTCTCGACACGCCTCGGTTAGCTTATTTCAGCAAGACCCTTCCTCTCTGGGAGATAGGCGCACAATGAGAGAGGGGAAGGACAAGGCAGATGGTTCGCACCCCCACCTCTGCGACTTCCTCTAAACATGTCACTGTGATGAACCGCGCCCCCGGCCCTTAGCCACGCCTCTTAGCCTACTCGAACACGTGGCACGGAGAGCTATCCTTATCGGCCCCCATAAGTCTTAAGTTAAAAACTACATTCACTTAAAATGACCTTATACACTTAAAATGACTTTATGCACTTAAAATAACTTGAGTAACTTGAAAAGAATTTTACTAACCTATATAGTTATAGTAAGCTATATCTGGTGCAGTTGATGGAGCCTGGACTTGGACGAGAGAGGGGAGTTGGTGAATGCTTGTTTTCTGGAGTCTGGATAAACACAGACAAGGTTCTTCATGGGATTTTGATAGCCAAGATGGATGACCTTTTGGCAGGGGAAAGTGTGATGATTATTTGTGGTACGAGCAAGCGGGCCCATGTGGGAAAGGCAGTGATAAGAGAGGTAAAGGTTACATCAGGTGGTACTATGTTGTGTTGGGGTCAATTTACACTAATAGTCAACTATATGGAACTAGATGTAAAAGATAGTGTAAAGCTGAGGATTGTGTGCTGTACCCATAGGTTGGAAGAGATTATTGCAATTCAATGTGGTTTCTTTATTATTCGATACCCAGGATGTAAACAATGCAAGGTAAAGTTCATAGGAATGATGACCAGAAAACAACAAATGATCTTCTGTTTGAGTGTAAACTAACAATACTTAAGGTATTTTTGGCTAATGATTAGTTAAAACCTTGTAAAAACACCTTGTTAAAGTTAGTTTAGGTTAATTTAAAGAGTCAAAAATTTCAGTGTGCTGACCCTAACGACTGTTTTATTAGGTTGGGAAACTACAATATAAATTATTAATGTGGCTCTACTACTCGTCACTTCTCTAGTATGAGCCCTAGTTAATTGGTGAGCCAGTGCAGTGATCAAGAATGCAGGATACACGTATATTGCTATGTGAATGTGAAATAGTGCTGTGAAAATAAGTGAAATGTTGATTATAATTTAAGTGTTTGGATGTTTTAAGTCCATCGTATTGGGTTTCATGTTTAAGATCTGTCAGTTTCAGTTTGTGTAAGTGAATAAATATATTTGTGCAACTTCCGATTTTGGTATTCTTCTGGAAACAATTATTGGGAGAGAACGGATAATGGTGGCAGTGGTGTAAGTTAAGATAAAATTACATGTGCTGCTTTTCCTTAATTAAGTGTTAAGTAGATACTTTGCAAAGCAAACGTCATCTCAATATCACTCTGTCTGCAAAGTCAATGTAAATACATGTAACTAATGTTCCTATTTTCTTGGAGAATAAAACAAACTTTCGGTTTTCCTGTCTAATTCTTTTGTATGATAGGAATCAGGAACAGTAAATACATTTTCTATTTTTAAAATACTGGTGTATTGTTGGTATTGTGTGGTAAAATAACTTAAATCTGACTATGATTAATTTTCAGTAAAGTAGCTCTTGGAAGTTTGTAAATCCAAACTGTTGCAATGTGAAAAAGAGTGTGCGGGTTTAGTTAAAAAAAAAAAGAGTGAGTAAATCAGTACTGAACAGTTAAATAAATCCTGTCCATTCTCTGTTACGTTTTATTCCACCACTTTGAAATGTTAATTTTTTTCTATTGTCATTCGAAAGCCCTAGTATTTGCATGGATACGCTGTTAGTATCTTGAGGTAAGATAAAGAAGATGTGTGGTGTCATCGACCCCATAATCGACGTCATGAATAGTTTGTTTGCATCGGCGACATCAGATTGTAAAAACTTCTAAGCCTCTGGGGTTTGTGCTACTGGATTATTTGTGATGGTAACAGCAAGTATAGATTATAGATAGTCATAAGTGACCGGATAATGTCAAGTGTGTTCGTTAGCTAGTGTACTGAAGGACGTCAGTGAGAAGTAAGGTACAAATAATGTTGCACAATAGTTCAACCAATATTAGAGTACGATGCAGTGAAGTGGGACCAATATATAGAGGTGAAGGTACAGGAACTAGAAAATAGGAAAAGCTACTAATGTTGGTGAACAATAAGTGGAGAAGCCCTGGATAGGGTTCTTACAACAACAAACAATTAAAATTCAAGGACTTTCAAGGACTGTCTACTAATTTTTCAAGGACTGCAGTAAATTTCAATTGATACACAAAATTTTTATTTGAATATTTAACATTTTATTTACAATGTTTCTAACTTTTTTCTCCTCTCTCTTTAGAACTGATAAAGTTCACCAATGATAAATAAACCAGAAATTAGCTTCGACTTGAGAAACATTCTGGGAGACATCCCGCTCTACAGTTGCATACCATACCTCTCTCACACCCGACACATAATTGATTTTTTATACTCACGTGAATACGTTATTTTGTATGGGAAACATTTTCTTTTCAAAGTTCTTTTTTTTTTGTCACTCTTCTCTTCCAAAAAAGCTTTGCCATGAAACTATAGTTTATGGGTACTACTTGCTATGAACACATACAAAAGAAACATTAGAAATAACAGAACATGCTGCGGCATGCCAGAAAGTATATTAATTACACAGACACAGCCAAATGTTTGTTATTGTCAAGTAAATTACATTAGGCCTACAGAAATAATGCATAGACAAAATATTGTTTTATATTTCTAAGAAAAGATTTAATGTTAAGAAACTAGCTGGAATATTATGTTACCCAAAAATTCACGGACTTTTCAAGGACTGGTTTAAATCAAGGACATTTCAAGGCCTTTTAAGGACATGGTCAAAGTTCCAGGACTTTCCAGGACCGTAAGAACCCTGCTTGGAAAGTTGGGAATGATCAAAGAAACCAAACCATCTGTGATGATGGGGTGCAGAAAGAAGGGTGGAAAGGTTCGTCTTGGTCAGAATAGATAGGATTGTGAATGGAGTAAGGGAGTAGGGAGATCAAATATACGATACATAATATACAAGGGAGAGGAAATAATTGCAGCAAGATAGAGTCTTGAAGAATGTAGCTTGGAAGGCAGCAAGTGGAAAAAACCAATTGAGGAGTTGGTGAAATAAGGGGGAGGAAATATTTAAGAACAGTCAAGTAAGTTAGGAATGTGAGTGAATGTTACTTGCCACCGAATTGTTGGCCAACAGTGAGTGGTTTTCATGTTGTTAAATAATCTTATTCTTATAATAGGCGTATGCCTATAAATTTTGGTTTATAATTATGTCTTGTTTGCAATATGTTTTCTGTAAGGGTAATTAAACTTGAGTTAAGGACACAGATCCCTGTCCACTCTGTTTTACATTCATTTTTAAGTTCTAATAGGCAGTAGATATTGTAAAACTAACACATAGATTTATTGAAATTTTTTTTCTATTCTTTTTAAAGCAAAATTATTTAGTTTTTACCTAATCATCAACTTAAAGAATTTAAGTGACCGTAATTGGTGACATTCCTCTTTCTTTTAACCATCTAGAAGGATTAAGTAACTAAGCCGTCATGAGTGAGCGAGACATTTTTGGTCAGCATTCAACATCGAGGTCTTTAATGCTTGTGGGGGATGACATGACGTGAGTATGGAGTAGCGAGCGCAGGAATGAAAGGGCAGGGGAAACTGGAAATCACCGAGAAAACGTGCCAACCAGCAGCATCGTCCAGCACGATTCCCACATGCGAAAATCCGGGGACCCACCCCGCCAAGAATCGAACCTGGATAGCCTTGGTGGGAGGCAAGAGGTCTGACCTCTCGACCACCGCGGCACCCTTAACCAAGCCGTCGTCGTCAGCGGCCAACAGCCCTGACTTATAAACACTTAAAAATCCTAAATCCAGTTGATATATCGAAGAGTAACTTTTACACTTGGCACTTGGTCTCTCCACCCAGCATCCCTACCAACCAACTTCTCTCTTCCGCGTTCTCTCTCACACACCAAAACCCGCCACTGCTTTTCCAGTCCTTGGTTGTTTGACCAATGAGAGGGAGGCATCTCTAGTTAGCCCTGCCTATTGAACGCAGAAGTCGTCCACCATTGCCGGTTTTATTTCTACATAAATAAATATAATTGTTAATTTAGAATTGACAATCATTTTCTATTGTTTCACTGGTTGTACCACTAGAATTTACTATGCTAGAAACAATTACCATTTTTCTTTTATTATGTGAGGCTAACTCCTATAGGCTGGCTCTTTCCCCTCCCCGTGCTAGCCATGCGATTCCAATTCAATATAATTTGATATAAACCAAGCTTTTCAATTATAAAAATTGTCTACTTAGGACTACTTTCTATTCTTCCACCCCCTGAGAGTGCTTTTCCTTTATTTCCTTTCCGTCATAAAGAAATAAAAAATTGCCGTTCTTCATAAAGCGCGTTTTATTGCCACCCATTGTAGTTTTTTCTTCCAATTTGGGAACAGTGATATTCTGTAAAGTAAACAATGACGACCACCAACTATGACTCTGTAAAGACTAGGTATGCTTGCCCGTCAGCTAGCCCAGACGAATACACTCGAGTGCGCAGAAAACGCTCTAACTAAACTCGTCTACCAAAAACCGTTTATCCTAAGACTTCAAATTTTTTACGATGTAATTAGGCCTATAGACTATCCTGCCAATGACGGTACCTGTTAATTTTCCTTTTGTAAATAATTTTATTGTTTAAAAATTATTTAAAC
The DNA here is from genome assembly GCA_003012365.1 of Medauroidea extradentata. Taxonomy (NCBI): domain Eukaryota; kingdom Metazoa; phylum Arthropoda; class Insecta; order Phasmatodea; family Phasmatidae; genus Medauroidea; species Medauroidea extradentata. Next base: position 5,152 of record PNEQ01092540.1, read on the forward strand.
AATCTCCTATGAATCCTCCCAGGAAAATGCAAGGCAAAATGTAGTAAGAGACAAACTTTTTTGATATTGTAGATAGATGTGAACGAAAGAAATATAAAACTATAAATTTAATTTTTTTGTCTGACTCAAAGATTTCCGTGACACACAGTTATTTTAGCGGCATGCAGAACACAAAATATTTACGCCGCCACCACGGGCTCTTTGTAATCAGCATGGACTACAGACCAGACTCCCCTAACTCACTCTTAGTTATCTATGGCTTATAGTTGCCAGTGCGACGAGCGGAAGGTATACTTATCAAAAAGTCAGTCAAGTTACAAGTGTTCCTGTCTCAGTCGTATATAGAATAGTATTGTGAGTGATTTAGTGGCCTTGCTTGCTTACGTTTAAAACTTACAGTGGCCTGATGCCCAGCACCTAATTGTACATATAGCACGGCTGCGGGGCTTTTGATGTTTAAATTCATGCCTAATAGTACACGAAAAGCTATTTGGTTGCAAATTTGCAGACGTGTTATTGAATGTATATTTGAAACTCGGTACAGTCCACAATTTTTTATTATTTTTTTCCCCAATACCATTAATTTGCAAAAATTAACGTTTGATATTACAAGTCGCGTATGGCCTATTTACATACAATGGTGGTGAATCAGGGACACAAAAACTAAAACTTTCAGGGGTGGAAAAATGTAATAATGGCTGTTCTAGTTTTTATCTTAAGGGGGTGCAGTGGTCACCATCTTGGATAATTGAGTTTTGCTTTCATATAATAATTTTGAATTAGATATTATATTGTACTAAAATACAGCACACACAAAATTATCGCATTGTAACAGGGAGGTTGTGCAAAAATTGCCAGTTTCAAGGATTCATAAAAAAAATGTCTGAAAAAACCTATCCGTATGTATCTGTTCAAAAATGCTGAAATAAAAAAAAACCTTTCTTTTTATAGAATTGCACCAAAAAAATGCATGTTGTTATGGATATATTTCCAACTGATACTGATATAACAACTTTCAACCATACTGCTCTAACAACAACGCATCATAGTACATCACAACCAGAATCCAAAGACACTCATCATGTGGACAATATTAACATGTCTTACATATACGACACATGCCACATGGCAATTCATCTTCAAATAAAGAGAGATGTTAATTTTGTATCTTTCAAAATGAGGTATATTCCCGGTTAAAGTATTGCAGGTAACAAGAAAACTATCAGTAAGTAACATTATCATTTAGAAAAACTTATAAAACTATATCAAAGTTAGATTTAGGAAAAAAAAATACTTTAAGCTTGTGTTTTTTTACGTTCTGTACTTTGAAACATAATATTTTGGACACGTTAATATTCAACACTGCACGATTAAGTTATTTAACTAGTTTGAGTGTTTATGTAAAATATATCACTCAGAATCAGTGTAATTTTGCCACTACTATGCAATATGATGTAAAAAGAAATTTGGTGAAACATCGCCAATGAATTTAGATTTTAATATAATGTATAATACATAAAATAAAAAAAAATAGGCTACTTTCTAAAGGGGAAAAAGTTAATTGTTAATCTAACTCTCCATATTATGTACGAGAAGTTTTGAGGAAACAGTGCTTACCTCTTAATTTTCAAAAGTAATAACATTTCCAATATGCAGATTGTTAACTAGGTAGTTTTTGATATAATGGGTTTCAGTATTAAAAAAAAAAAAAAACCCGGAACTTTTTTTTGTTTCAAAAGAAAAAATTATATTTACAGTATAAAACTGTAGATGAAAGTAAGCATGCAAAGAACAATCTTCAACTGTACGAGCCTGTACACGTATCAAGAAATTCTAATAAATACTATCCATTTTGTGCGTTTAATTGGCCTATAATTTGTAAAGAAACTTACATGAATATTGCGATGCAGCTCATTGGATTTCATACTGCATAACCAAATGTGTTGTTATCACTAATATTGCATACATTAAACGCAAAACACAGAAAACAAAAAATAACATATTGTTGAGTAACGTGTCGTAGCCCTGTTTTACCATTGTGAACGTTGTACTGTTGTAGATGGCAATTTATCGTGTTCTGTCTCACTGTTTTCTTAATTTAGGTTTGTAACTGTACAAAACACTGATTCCTTGTCCATTAAAAAAAATTTAATATGTTATAGTAATATAACAAAACATTTGTAGTGTCATTTTAAACAAAACGTTTGTAGTGTATTTTAAAACAAAACATATTTATGGACTCTTACTTCACAGGATGAATTTATATGAAACTTGTTACAAATGCGAAAATAATCAAGTAAAACAAAAGTAAACGTCTGGTTTTGACCTCAGCTTACTATATTTTCAGTACAGAAAAAAACCTGTCATTTATTTTATTCCAGTGGTAAATCCATACACTGAAATATGTGTGAAAATAAATGCATTTTTGTTGTTTGTTTCAATAATTAACAACATATATTTACAATTTGTGTGCTTTTGCTGACAAATTGATAGCTTAAAATATGTTATAGGCTATATAGACTCATGGACTGTACAGCATGTGTTCTATTTGCCCTGACACTTAAATAATAAAAGCACCTAATTGAAACTAACAACAAAAATGCATTTACTTTGTATTACTTAATTTTTGTAATCATAAAATCATTACTTATTAATTATTTCAGGATTACACAAAATCAAAAAAATTTGTAAGAAATGTATAACACGTATTACCATTATCAATTTTGTGTGGATGAAATGAGGGTGAAGCTATAGTTGGGTCACTGACCTAAACCGCGTGCATCTGAAATATTCTTAGTCTTCTACCTGCTGCCAAAATTACTTCATGTTGCAGAACTCAACGAGTGCGGCATAAAAATTAAATCTAGTGGGGCAAAAAAATTTAATTTAAAGTTTACCATTTCTTTTGGTTGCTGATATCCCCCATTTATCTCCAATAATAAAAAAGTTAGTCTCTATTTTATTTTGCCCTGCATTTTCTAATGGATATTTTGTACACAACAGATATTTTTTACACAGTTAAATTATTTACGCAAAGAAAATTAGCAGGTACCATTGTAGCATTGCAAGACAAGGGGTTTTTATTTACTGGTGAATTAATATTTTATGTAATTTTAATTTTATTATATCATATTTAAATTGGTAACTTTTATTTCAGTGGTCTCGGTTCCAGAAAGGAAGAGTAAAGGCGCAGTTGTTTTATTCCCATATGTTCTAGATAGGGTGTAATGTTTGTTGCTATGGCCAGGTGGCCTTGGTAGAAGGCAGTAGCTTTGTTTTTCTTTTCGTGTTCTGGTTTTTTCTGCGGGAGTTTTGGCTCAGTTTGTTTTTAATGCGTAGTTTTTAGTTTGGTCCAAGAGGGTTCTAGACAATGGAACGAATGACGAGGGTCACGCCACCGAGAATCAGCCAATGAGAGCACGGCGTGTGGCGCCCCTTCACCATGGAATGTTTACCTCCGCCATATTCAAAGTCATGACGCAAGCCAGATAGGATGCGGACGCGTGCAGGGCTGCAGCCCAAATTACTACATGATGTAGCTTTTGACTTTGTTTTGTTTAATCGTCTGATATAGTTGTGCTGCGTTTCTGCTTGTAATTTTCTGTGAACCGGATCCACCGTGCTAATACTTGAACAGTGTATTTTGTGCCGATGTAAACTAAAATCTAATAAACCAGCAGCATTGGATTATAGTGAAGTATTTTATATCAGGACTAACCTTTTTAAATTCGTCAGTGTCTGTGAAAATTCCAAATTTGGTCTACAATGTGACGTAACCTACAAAAATACTGAATGTAAACTCCAGAGTATTTGACTACAGATCAAGAGATATGTTCCAGCTTTTAACCTTGCCTTTTTGGCGGGGTTACCATCAAGCTAGTGCACTGGCCTAGGAGGACTGGTGTGCCACACCGTCATTGACAGTTGTTAAACTAAAAAATTTTGACGTGTTCAGACACTGTGGTTTTTAATTTATGACGAGATTAGTTTCAAATGTTTCCTGCGCTCTTGAAGCATATATTTGCTGGCTGTGCAGACCGACCAAAAATGACATACGAGCATACCCACTCTTTATCAGTGGAGGTAATCCAACCCGCGCGACACCAGCTATGTGATCCTGTAATGAATACCCGCGTGCTGAGAGCGCACTATCTGTGGGCAGAAGCCTGAACTACGTCGTCTCTAACCGGCGCAAAATTCTTCTTGAACAGCCTGTTACGAGACTTGTGGCGGAAGAGATTTTACATCTGTAGTTGCCTCTCCATGAATCCCGCAGTTTCCAAACTCATCTACATAAATGTGTTGTAGATTGATTTTTTTTTTTTGTTTTTCGTTTTCGGTGAAAATTTGATTTTATTCATCTACTAAACTTTGTCAGTTTCAAAGCTATGTAATTAAGAAAATATAACTCCTATTAAAATTTCGAACAATGACAATCTAAGATCCAACCTTGTCTAATATATTAATATTACCCAGATTTCAAAAGGACTAACCTCTCGACCACTGTGGCCCCCAAATCAACCTAAATAAAATTATTTTCTAAAGTTGGCAACATGCTTAAAAATATCTGGCGAGGGCCTTTTGTTTAAGCACATGCAAACCCAGTGCAGTATCTAGGTTTACACCTCAAAGTAATAACAAAACAAAAAATTTGCAACGCCCCACAATACCAATAAAATATGAATACTGTAATAGGCTAAATCTATTTAATAGAACTTTACTGACTGAGCACAGCTTCAACAGTTGGGTCTAGAAGCAGAAAATTCTGCACAGAAGATCCTCACATACGCTACATAGGTGAGCACTATGAAGGAAATTTTGAAAATTCATCACCTAAGGAGGTTAAATCTTAGGGAATTAAAGTTTGCATAGTAGTTCGTCACACATTCCTATACCATTCATCCAACAGTGATGAAACTAGTGAGTTTCTGAGTGTGTGACAGCATATTTCTGTCAATATATAAAAAAGGGGGCAAAACACGGTAAAGGGGTCGGACAACGTAGGACAAAAAAAAATCTTTGGTGCACCCACAAAGGTTCCTACCACAAAAATATACTACTGTATGAGGGGAGGGAAAAGGGATGGGATGCGAAGCAGGGCACAGAACGAGGTACCAAAAAATTTAATGAAACAATTTTCTTTTTCAAAATGTTTATAAAATTATCATTTAAAGCACTCTTCAAAACTTTTTTGTTTCAGAAGTATTATTGTATTTAACTGTAAAACCAACAAATGATGTAACGAGGTACCAGCCAGGAACTAATAAACTGCATCATCTGGTACTATTCAATCATAAAATTTAAATGTTTACATCCATGACGTCATATGTATTACGAGCAAAGATGATACAAGAGACAAGTAGTATTGGGTAAGGTGCAGAGCAGATTCTGAGGAAATAAAGTAGAAGGAAATTATGTATGGGAAAATGAAATTAGGTTAAAATGAAGTTTAGTAGAACACAGTTATAATAATACTGAAGTATAATGAAATAGGTTGACAGTGGGAATATTTATGTAGGTATAGAAGGGGAAATTTATAGTGTAATGTTAAGTAGCCTAAGTTTAGTTGGCACCACTAACGAACAAATGTCTTCATGTGTGCTGCTTGAAATTATGTACAGGCCTACTCAACATGTCTATTATTTTTAATAGTGGAAACTAAGTGTTAATGGTAGTTTTATAGTAATGTGTTTATGGTTTTGCGTATATTATGATAATTTAACAACGTTTTCGTGTACGTAATAAGAAATTAAAGATAACTTTAATAATATCCAAAGACCATTATGTTATGACAGGAGTGCCTTATTCTAGATTGTTGGAAACAGAAGTATTGTACGTGAAACAGTACCATGCAAATAAGTGAAGTGTTGATTAGAATTAAGTGTTCGGTTGTTGGAACTGTTATCATAATGTGTTATACGTAAAGACATAGGCCCTATTAGTTTTAGTATATGCAACTGAACGATGCAATGTGCAACGTCCGATTTTAAAGTAAGTTAAGTAGTGCTTCTGGAGATAAATGGAATGTATATTGCTGTTGTAAAGTAAGTCAATCAGGTCAAATAATATTTTCTGGTTTATATTATAAAATGTTATAATGTCAGGTACTTGGCGATGTCAACATAGCCTATGTACATTTACAATGACTTGTATGAATTATTTGGAAGTTGTATCGCAAAGTAACAAAGAGCTGGTGGGTTATATTTTACTACTTGATCCCAATATATTATTGGTATGCAACGAATAGTAAAATGAAACCCATCTGCTCTTTATTACTTTGGAATACTAAATAACTGTAAAATATAGAGTGTGAATTTTAAGGATGATGGAACTGTGGAAATAAATCACATGAAACTGGTTTCGGAAAGAAACAAAGAGTGGATGGGTTATACTTTATTAGATATTCGATCCTAGTAAAATGGAATCAAATAGGCCTAGCAATACTAAACCCATCCGCTCTTTGTTACTTTGTGATCCTAAGAGCACATTGCCATTTTTGTGTGTCTCAGCCCAAAAACCCCCACATTCCTGCGGATCCACGAGTGTTGAAGTAAATGGGAATGTTGGGTAGTGTGATGTCATTTGCACCATGTTAGTTTCGTCATTACTTGTTTATTTTTGTGTGTGACTGAAAAGTAAAAAAAGCCCACATTTTCTACTAAATTCAGAGAAGTCCGACTGTAATATAAAAAGAATATTAACAAATCATGTTTAACTTGGGCCTATATCATCTTGCTACGAATCAGCTGATAGCTACATGATGACATCTCATCTGTACTGTCACGGGTCAAACTATTTGTTACAAGTGGTTTAGTCACAACTCAAATGTAACTAGTTATGTTTGTGCATATGTTTCGCTTTAAATAGCTTGACTAGCAAACTCATACAGCACACTGGAACAGCCAAATTACTGCTTTTACCACCTATTACTTATTTACTATCCTTCAAACTGTATATCTCGTCAATAAGCTCTCTCCTGTTCTTTAGTAGCTTGTATCAGTATCATGTAAACATACTGTGCAACAGATATTGCCTATTGGAAACCCCATTTTAATAAACATTTAAAATTACGTCATAGAAACTAACTCTATTTATAAAAATTCAATGTAAAAACAGTAGAGGCAAAATATTGTAACAGTATCAATCAAAACCACGGCCGTGATCAAAACAATGCTGCACAGACAAAACACCACAGTCATATTTACCTGTTTATCTGTAACTTCAAACTCCAGGATAAATATGCCTTCACAACGCACATATGCCTGACAACTACTAGAGCACCAATCACAAAACAGTCTAATCGGTGGATCTAAAATGCAAATGTTCATGAAAGGAACACTGTACCAGCAGGAAAACCATAATCCAATAAAACATTCTAAAAATCACAACACAACAAGCTCACAGCAATCAACGCGAACTCCATCCCAAAGTTACAGCTGACAAGTCAGCATTGCGCACGCCTACTACTGCAGACTACGTCAATTCTACAAGCTCCATGCCAAAGAGATTGAGGATTGAGATCCAAAAAAAATAACACTGATCAGCATGGTCTACATTTTAGGCCGTGTTTAAAATTTTGGTTAGTTAAGTTAATATAAGATTAGAATGCTGAAAATAAAAGTTTATATAAACATTGGTGCAGGAAAGTTCTCATTTACTGATTATCTTAAGTTCGATGTAGAAATAACAACACTAGAAAACTATAGCTAAACAGATAGTCTTTCCAGTTGTATTCTGTGTTCAATGTTTAAAATTATTTTTAGTAATTTCTCTTTAGTTTATAGATTCTGGCATATTTGTATATCATTGTCGCTGCTGATAGTCGTCATCACAGCTCACGTCGCCATCATCTGCGACATCACAAGTGTCATTGTATCTCCCCTGCAACCAAACACCAACAATCACTGACGATTCTTGCGTAGTTTTTCTCACCCTCGCGGCCCGCAGGGGCGTATATGAGCGGTGCGCTAAACACCAGTCAAAATAATGTAGGTGGGTGGTTGTGAGAACTTCGTGGTGATCCGATACTCAAAGGAGCATGTGGGTCGGCAGTATCACCGTCATCCCAGGGAAATGAAGGGGGGCTTTTAATGGAGACGACCACCACTCGGACATCTCATTTCTGAAACCAAGTAAATAATTTTTAATCTTAATTTAAATTTAAAGTAAAAATTCTGGGTGGAAAATGTTGCTATGCTGTTTTTTCTCAGTTAGATTTGTTTTTTTGAATTTTCGGTTTTTTTCCCAGAGGTTTTGCTTTTATATTCGGACTTGGCATTTTTTTCGTGTTGCTATGCTAGAATTGAAGAGTAAGGTCCCTAAACTAGCTCAGTCCACTTTTGGCCAAAGTTCCGAAACCGCGTCCAGTAACAGAGAAATGAAACATCTTGAAACTGACACTGCCCGCGTAGCTGTAAACTAGTAACGTCCCATGTAATGTACCGGTTTTATTAATATTTCATTGCAAAACTCGCTCAGTCCATAGAGACGTAAAAGTCTATACATGAAAAGGAAACATCAGAACTCGCTCAGTCCTTAGCGCAAGGATAAATGTTATCGCAGCTCGCTTGGTCCATGAAGGAGTTACAAGCAACTGATAAACCAAAGAGTGGTTCCATGACATACATATTCTGCCACACGTGCGCTAGTATCGCACTAAGAAGTGCAACACAGAGGTTCTAGTCTGCGTGGGTATGTTCTTTGGTGGTATGTTTGTTTTGTGAATAGTTTGTTATTGTGTTTGCATTGTGCTGCTTGGTATTAGTGTGCTTTTAGTGGCTCTGTATTTGAAACGTTATGGTTAATAATGGTAAGTAGTGAACATTATATTAATGTTACATGTTGTTTATATGGAGAAAAATTTGTAAATAATCGATTTTGATTATATCTATGCGTAGGATATGGATTCGGAACAGTACAGTATGCCAGTTGGAGTTGCAGAAAGAGGGCGGAAGAGAAAACGCGATAAGCGGCCTCCAAGCAGGCAGAAGTCAAGGAAATACACATCACTGGGTAAGGTACCGACAATAGACTGTCCTCACATTGCATCTGTCAAGCGCGGCTGCTGTGCTTCTAACCTATCTACCAAGGATGCACAATATTTTTTTGAAACATTGTACAAGGAAGGAGGAAAATGTGTACAGGACAAGTATTTGTTAAAATACATGTCTATAAGTAATCCAAAACCTAGCCGTAGAAGGAAGGAAGATTCGAAGAGAAGCAGGCCGGTACAAGTTAAGTACTCCATTTATACACAAAGTGTGCCAAAGCATTCCAGTCCATCACATGTACTTCCAGGGACAGACTGGCGCGGCTAGCGAGAACTTTTAGGGCAAATGGTTCATCTCCAAAAAAAAAAAAAACGTGGAGGGATGGATTTAGCACGGCGTGAATATCACATGAAGATAACGGAAAGCATTGTCAAACATATCGGCCAATACAAGTGTCGCGAAAGTCATTTTTGGCGAGCAAAGTCTGTGAGACATTATTTATCACCAGAACTATCTGGAACAAAAATGTGGTGCCTCTGGAAATCTCGTCAAGAAGCAAAATGCTCATACAGAAAATTTCATAACATATTCATGACTAAATTTAACTTGGGGTTTGGCAATCCTCGAACAGATGTTTGCTCATTCTGTGAGGAACAAAACAAGAAGTTGCAGCTTGCAACTGAAGAAAAGGAGAAAAAGACGCTTATGCTTGACAAATGTTTACACAAACTGAGAGCGAAGAAGTTTTATGCACACCTGAAAAGTTATCCATCTGAATCAATAACAGTTGTGTTTGACTGTCAACAGAATCAGCCGCTCCCTAAACTGTCGGTTAGTGAAACATTTTACAGTATACAGGTATGGTTGTACAATCTCACATGTATGGTTTATCATGGCTCAAGAGATGTGGGGAAGGAGGAATACATAACATTTTACACTTGGCTAGAAACACGACACGGAAAAAGTTCCAACGAAATCGCCTCGGCATTAGTTCACTATTTACAGAATTTGGAAAACAAAATCCCTCTGACATTCATACAGTTCGTCAATTCAGTGATAGTGCAGCATCGCAAAACAAAAATGTCACTGTTCTTGCTGCGTTATGTGGATATTTGAACTCTTCAACAAGGTGGAAGATAATACATCAATACTTCCCATAGGTACATGCATATTTGGGCGTGTAGAGAAAGATCTGCGGAAGAAAGAAGTAATAGTAGCTCCCACAGAGTATTATAAAATCTTTCAACAGCATGGTAATGTTTTGATATGCGGAACTGACTGGAAAGTGAAGGACTACAAAACTGTTGCACACATTCATTGTAGGGCCCCACTTCCTTTCAAAATTTCAAAGCAGATGGTAATCACATATTCAAAGGTTAACCATCAAGTTCGTATTTCTGTTCGCTCTCTCTATGACTGGGGAGAGACATTTTGTTCTGTACTCAAAAGGGGTAAAACTTGGACGGACTTCTTTGAGTCTCTCCACAATGTTGCACCTGTAAGCAAGGTTTCAAAGGAGAAAGCTAATGATGTTAGGAAACTTTTTAAGTACTTCGCAGTGCCACCGGATTCAGATGACTTTTACAAAAGTGTTTTGATGTCTGATAACCGTGCTGAGGACAACAACACAGTAGTTGTGTACGATGCAGATGAACCACCAAATTAAGTTTTGATGTTATGCATGGGACTTCATGGACATTCTGTAGATGCAACCATAGTTAGTTAAAACAAAGCAAACATTTTGTCCTAATTCTTCCATGTTTATGTCGAATGTCCATCATTCTATATATTGTTGTTAGAACATTATTGTACTTTTATTTTTCTTTCCAGTTGATATGCATTCACAGTATTTGTTAACGACAATGGACTAAGCAAGTTTTGTCAACATATTTTTCAATGCATCTTTATATTACCACCATGGGATTTGCGTGATTTCTGTTATTAACAAGTATTATGTCTTTTTGTGTGCCCAATTGGTTGCTTTGTGCATTAGTGGCTCTAATAGTGTGTACTCTTTTATTGCTGCTTCTGGCATTTCATGTAAATGGACTGAGCGAGTTTAGAGACCCTACTCTTCAATTTATCATTTTCAGATGCTCGACCTGCAGCTTTATTTTTTCTTTCTTTAACTATTCAAGTTTATTCCACTTGTCATCTTTCACTTTAATTTGTAAAATATGTAATAATATTAGCAATCGTATACTTTCAGTGTATACACCAAATGTATAAATACAGTAAGTAAATTACCTTTTTAACTTTGGAACATCCTGTACCAGGCATTTGCAGTGTTTGTATCGGTACATAACTCAGCAGGAGCATCAATGGTTTCAGTCCCAATGTCTACAATTTCATGTGAATCATTTTTGTCTCCTGTACCAAGAACATGAATGGGATTTGGTTCTTCTAATGAATCGCATACACCAAACCCAATGCAAACTGGAGAATCTCGCCCGATTATTTCTTGCACGAGATGGTCACATTCATCCAATTTACAATTTGTTCCTCCACCAGCTCCTGTTTGTGATCTATTATCCAATTTCAGCTGCAAACATGAATTAATTACTCAATGAACAAGCTTATAAATTATTATAACATGAAATGTCAGAGTTTAATGAAGGATACTAAGTGGGTTCATTGTATCATAGTTATTAGAACGTCTGTAATTTCAACATGAACACTAACAACTTTCTTTTAGATCATGACAATAAATAACATACATGTGATAAGATCAATGTTTGTTGTGTTCTTAAATAGGCACAACTATTTAAAATATGTTTCATATTACCATATATGTACATGTGTAAAATAAATTAACAGTGTATAAATGTCATAATCACTGCCATAGAATAACAGGTCTGGGGGTCTATTCACTAACTTTTAAGGTAACCGTAACTTGAGAGTTACGGCCAGTCACTTTAACATTTGCCGTAAATTTTCCCGGAGCGATTCAGTAAGCATTTTGCTTACCTTAATTTGAAAGTGAGCGACCGTAAGTTAACAGATGGGTCTAGGGGTGGTGTTAACTTACTGGCTTGCCGTAACTTGTTGACAAATGTGTAAAAATCATGGCGGATTAGAGAGGTTAGAACATTTCATAGTCCGAAACGACGATAGTTAAATTAATTTATGTTGGATTTGCGAAAAATCCACCGTAACTTAAATCATTATTATTTTAGAAGGAAAAACCATATAGCTCGTGTGTATATTCGTCTTAATAAAATATTCGTACAGGGAACAGTATCTGCCGAGTGACGAGCCGTATTTTTGACGTAATTATCGGTGTTGCATATTCAAGATGTTAATTAATGACAAAACGCGAGCTGTTTACAATTAATAAGTGTTTGTGTTTTAAGTGAAGGGTTTGTTGTTCAAATTGTGTGTGGAAACATATTCTGTGTCAGCCAGGCTTGCTTGAATACTCTTGTATGTCTTTTCTTTTTTCAAATCGCTGCTGCATAAAATAAATGTGTTTCGTTGAGCTTTTAAGTTACGCGTCCCAAATAAACCATTATAATTAAAATCAGTGCGGTATACGAGCTAGGTTATATTTTAGAAAATTGCACATTAGTACAGTAACTTAGGCCTAGGCCCTCGGAGAAAACATTTTGCAGTTGTTTTCATATTGCTACAGTTCAACATTTTTTTTTGTTTGAGGAGTTGAATTCTTTCTATCCAACTAACTACCCACAGAACTAACCTGAGCCAGCCGTCACATTGCAATATACAGATGTCACAAAGTCACCCCTGCTTACAGTAAGTTATATGTAAAAGTTCATACCAAATAAAATTTACACCCTCTGTAAAACAGCATTATCATGACTGTGTAAACTATTTTTTAATAATAATAACCTTGCAATTTGGCTGATGCCTGCAGACTACTTAACCTCTCAATCGTTTTCCCTCAACAAGTGCTTCGTGAACTTCCACACTACCTACCTGTCACCAAATCTTCCTGCAACACAATCCACTACCTAAATATTCTCATTA
>PNEQ01092542.1:0-47623 GCA_003012365.1 Medauroidea extradentata
ATCACCATAAAAATATAATTTTAAAATATTGTGTAAATGAGTAAAATTTGTAAATTTACATTCAAAACATTAACATTAAGTTCGCAAAAATTAGACAACCCCTAGCAAGTGTAAGTAATGGTATTTTTGCGAAATGGTCAAAATGACCGCTCGTGGGAGTCCTAGGTAAATTTTCATGTTGGGTGTTCTAGTGTTAAAAAAACAGCTAAAAGATTTTCTTGAACAACAAGCTTTCTACTCCATGGAAGAATATTTGAATCATAAACATTAGAAAGACCACATATTGTCACACACTGCACAAATCTCTTCTTTTTTTTCTTCTGCTTCTCTTTCCTGTTTTCTGTTTCAGATTTCCAAAACAAAAAATTTATAGAACTGGAGTACAGAAGGAGCTGACGAAGATTCAACATGAATTCATATACCGTATGTACCATATAAGACAGCAGTGTCTGTATAAACATGTGTAATTGTTGCAAATGTATAAGTTTTCTATTTATTATGTAATACTCATGACTTGTCCAATATCTTTGTACTATTGTTTATTGAAAAGATCTTATGGATGCAATAAAACAAACAAAATACAACAGTTAACTGTACAATTTAGAATGATGTATATGATCAAGTCTAAATGCACTCCAAACATAAGAAAAAAAAATTATAGGTATATCTCCCTAGATTACTTGAATTCCAAAAATGGCGAAAGCTTTAATATCATCTTTATGCTCATTAAGCCCAACATTACAGTAAAAATGAAAATAAATAATCTTCTCTTACAAATGTATGTAAAATACAAGTGTGACAAATCTGAGTCATCAAAACCAGCATAAAAAGAAATGCTACCCACAATCTCTACCAAGATCATTCGTCAATACAGTAACTGGAGATTGTACGGATATAAACACATAGGTACATTACGAAACAACAGAACACATACATTTCTGTGTAGAAAAAAAAACTACAGTGGTGTCACATTCCATTGATACATGTAGGTAACTACATATTTGTGAAGTTAGCTCTTCAAGCACAGGTAAGACTGTAATTTCTGGGGTTCCAAAGAATGACATTTATGTTTGCAACTGCAGCTGTTTCAGAATAATCCCAGCTTACACTTTGCTATTGATGTACATTGTTCATTCTGGCTAAATTGAAAATAGCTGTTTATAAACTTATGCAACAATTCCAGTACAGAATAGCTAATAATGCAGATATAAAACTACACCATGTGAAGCAATCTCAAGCCAGCAAAATGCCAGCACTGGCCAGAAACATGGTAGAATGCTGCAGATGCAACACACTAGCACGCAGTTTGACCAGTACAAAAATTTTTTGTAGCCTGCAGTAGTAAAACAAACAAAAGTTCATATTCAGTCTCATGCACTCAATAACTGACCCAGCACACTTGCATTTTCTATAACTGCATATTGGTTGCTGGTTTCCTAGTTATTGTGAAACTACAATAGAAATTATACTGTCTATGCAAACACATCACTTTTATAAACCACTGACCCTGCAAATTTTAACTGATTTAAAAATCGTAACACTAGACCAAAGTTAATTACCTACTTCTGACAAGGTTTAGTCATAGATGCAAACGAAATCATGAAAAAAATGTAGCAACACTGCATAACAAAATACAGTATGTTATAACCACCGACAAATAAATTAAAACAATTTTAAAATTATCTACAGCAAAATATTAAACCTTTCCAGCAACCTTATTTTTCTAACTCTTACCTAATCTGTATGAATACAGCTGTCCAATATTAATACCTAGAATTTTTGGAAAAAGTTCTAAACATTACATCACACGTCGCCCTCCATCAATAATTAATACATGCTATTCCTTATCTGTATGATGTAAAATGCAAGAAAGTGTAAATACTTTAGCCATGTGAGGTTTCGAAAGAAACAAAATAGAAAAGGTGTAAAAAAAGGATGAGTGTAAAACCTGGGAGAGTAAAAAAGTAAACCTGTACCTCAATACATCACATAAAATATGATTCTTAATTTCCCTCTGTCAATTCCACCATCAAGATTTTAATTTAGTGTGTGGAGCTTAGAGACAGTCATACAAACACTTTCACTGCTGGGGACTATTGTAAGCATCAGATAACACATACGTACAATAACAACACCTCAACCCATCGTGGCATGCAGCACCATCTAGTTTTCATAATTGTTTTAGAAGTCAGTACTATACATGAAATCACTGGACACTAATTTAACAAATTAAGTTATAAGGTACCATTAAGGTTCAAGTAACCAGCAGCAAATGTATTAAGGAACAGAAGCAGTATTTAAGAATAAGGATAGAAAACATCCGTCATTATTGCAGCTTAAAAGAGAGAACTTATGACAATCTATACGCTAGTTGAACACTCTGCTGTATGAAGTAACTCAATTGGGATATCGCAGACATATTTAGTGACAAATGTTAATGCACACAGTATCAAACCAACACTATTCTGTATAGCAATCTGTAAATCATACCATTAGTATTTAAATTATTTTCAGAGTTTCTTTATAACTACTGTACATATATACAATGGACCACACATCCATGCATTATAACCTGCATGTGGCTATAATTTTTTATTGTCCTGCGACAATTTCTTGTATTTCATTAAAAAAATCCACTAAACAAAAAAATCCAAAAGAGATTAAATATTCAAATACACCGTACTATGAATATCATCATACACACAATTTACAACTATTGCCAAAAAATTGGACAATATGACAAAAGGAAAAAAAACAATTCAAAGTACATCTTCTTGAACAAATAAAATCATTCTGATTTCTATTACAGTACTATATAACAAAATCACAGTGGCGTGGAGAAAATAAAGTCTTATATTTTTATATAATAAATAGAAGTTCCCAAATCACCACTTGATGGGTGGAAATAGCAACCTTTTTAATCAAGCACAAAATATACCCACAAGAACACTACAAAAAACCACAAACAAAAATGTCTCACCAAAACACAAAAATACTCATAAAAATACTTATATCATGAGACAGTCAAGGATTTCAATAATTATTTTATAAAAATGTCAGAAACATTTATACTCGTAACCTACATACTGCACCGAAGCGATCTCAGTGACCTACAGACACCCAACTTTACTCCAACTGCTGCAAACTGCCACGGCCCTTGCCTCGTGTGCAGCTCCAAGGTGTAGAGGCACAGTCTCAAAAGACTGCCTTAAAGAACGGCACGTATCACCAGCCAACAAGCCAGCTAGACGGTATTCACATGATTGCTCACAATATCCCCATTGGGCACCTCCATCCTCACCGGTTCCATCTGCTCCGGGTCCTCGACTCCAACATCTTCCACATTTTGATCTGGGACAGCAACAAGAACAACATTAACATAAAGTAACTAGTCTTTCCTTACAGAATCATAGCTACTGCAAAGTATGTAGTTCCACATGCAAAGTATGTAGTTCCACACACATTGACATTGGAACAGATAGGTATAAAAATTACAGTACAACCCCCTTAACTGAATTTTGAGGTGCACAAAACAGTACTCGTAATGAAACGTAAAAAACCTACAAATACAATTCCTGAGCTTATTTTAAAACTAATATCTTTTTTTTTAAATAGATCATTTTAGTTTACATCACATAGTTACGGGGTTTAAAAAATTATATTAAATTTGGATGCTGGAGTCAAGACTCCCCTTTTAAATGCAGGATGTCCATTACTATCTTGAAAGATGGGAAAATAAAGAGAAACAAGCACAGAAAATCAGAAAAGACAAAATAGGGAGCTGTCAGAAATACAAGAATCATTGAGAAAACCTACCAAGAATAGAGGTCTACCAAGGAGCAAGTTTCTGGAAATTGGTACTAGTTTTCGCAAGTATCAAGAGAAAATATGCAACAGCAGCAGTGTCCATGAAGCATTAAAACAACATGGTAGCATAAAAAAAAACACAGCATTTCTGAGTTTATTTGACGGCATGTTGATCTTGGTCCACCAAGTTAGTGTGATAAAGTACTTGGATGTTTGAAGAACTGCAAATTGCCCACTAGTTTAGCCCAGACTGAGAGCACTGCTGTCGCACACATTTATACATGCCACAGGCGGGGACGAGGCAGCAAGACAAAGAAGACCAATAAAAGCAGAGATGACTCAGCCTGCTACACGACTGTTGTTTGCAAAGCCAACCATGAAGTTCCACTACACACTTGGCAGCTGTCACATTCGCAGTGCCTTCTCTTCCCTTCCCCCTTACATCTGCTGTCGCCAGATTACAGAGTTTCAGCATCTGTGGCAGGCAGCAGGTACAATGGTGTTTGTCATTAGGACACCAAGAATCAAGACTAGAAAATAATTAAAATAAATCTTACACATTTTACATGTTTAAAAATTAAACTTAGTAGCCAACTTGCAAATATCACAGTACTATATAAATAACTACAAAGCATGGGACGATAAACAGCCAATGTCTTATACTTAATTATTCCCCTTACAGTACATTTTAAAGGATCAAATGACCACCAGATTCACTGGTTCTGTTACATATAGTTGGTTGGTAAATCTCACCTACCTGCTTGCTTTATTGTAAAATCCCTCATGATCGATGAAATACTAATGCTACAGCTACAATGAAAGGTGAACGATACAGTGACACTATAAAATACATATAAATAAGTAACCGTTTAAATTAATCAATACAGCACACCATTGCTGGTGCTACTAGGTAGTTTGGCACTGTTAAGTTGGCAGGGGTGGTAGCCCACTTTGTATCTAATCACAAGCCCACTTGCTTGGAACACACTCAATAAAAACAAAGAAACTAACACAAACAGTACACTAACACTGGTACACTATACACTTAAAATTACATGTTTTGGAATAAGCTGTATAAAGAATTCCATTTTTTGACAGTTGTGAAGAGTATAATGTGCACAAATTTCTACAGGAAAATGCTTTTTATTTTGATAAACTGCACGGTTTGAGAGCCAGCTGAGTGTGTTTGTGCAAAACTCACCTGTGGCAGAGGAAAACACCGCTTTTTCCAAGGAAACAGCTGTAAAAAGGAGTGTGAACACAACTGACAAAAATGGAATTCTTAAGTGAGACGGACTACAGTGTGTGGATGACAGTGGGCTACATGTGATATGACATGGTTCTAACGCTGTGTTATGGAAAATGTGGCACAAAATTTCAAATGTACAGACTGATATACTGCAATAACTTATAGCTGATCCCAAGCAAAATGATTCTGAACATTAAAGGGCTCATACACATATTTATAATTTTACACTAATTTCCATAGTATGGCCTGACAGAACAGTAACTGTGAACCCAATAACACGTTCCTCACCATTTAAAGCTTACCATCTTCTTCGGCTGCATTGTTCTCATTCTCGACATTGTTTACTTCCTGGTTCAGAGATTCATGATCACCACCGACTGCGACACCAATGTCTGGTTTCTGAACTGGCGGAGGAGCAACTGCACTTGGTGCTACAAATAAGCAACCATTTATTACATTGTATTGGACTACAACTCATTCCAGAGTGGATGATAATAATAATAATGATAAAAAACTTCGACTAGAATAAAACACAATGTAGTCTGACAATAATTATGAAGTAACAACTTTAAATATTCCAAATAAAATGACATTAAAAGTGTTAAATTGTTTGTACAGATAACTATTTCTAAAATATTTATCACACTATTTTAGGTTTATGATCCCCTTTTAGTCTTTTTAAGCGTGAAAATTAAATTCAATCTAATAGAAAAAACTAATGTGAATATACTACCCTTTACAGGCAAAGTTCTATCTGTGCATGTTCAAATTCCAGATTGTGAACACAAATAACTATCAATATCTTAATAAATGCAAGGATTAAATGAAAATATAAAAAAATTAAATGACCATAATACAAATAGTATAAAAATTCAACCTCTGGCCATCCTAAATTCAGTATACTAAATATAATGAAAATGTATTACAAGTTTAATAGCAAAAATATGACAGCAGAAATGGGAAAACAGTGCACTGCCTAACCAAGGAAGATGAACCATTCCATCACCAACATTAAAACAATGCAGGATTTCCAATAAAAAAATGTTGAATGATTCTTTAATTTTATAGAATAATTTATGATGATATGATGTACATTAGAGGAAACAAACATTGAAGAACGGTAGAATACTGACCATAAGTGTAGAGATGGCAGTGCATGGAAGGAGAAGGTGGTCAGGATTTTTTTATTTGGTGGTGGTAGGGGAAGGGGGGGGCAGGAGAACATAGGTACTCCCCTCCACACCACTCCTAAAACAATTCAAGGTATTGGCAATTAGCAATAATTTTACTATTAACAAAAAACCTCTTTCAACTCTTTGACATAAAAGTTGGACATAATATTGGAAGTCCAGTACTAAGGAATTATGTATTGCTAATGAATAAGTTACCAAGGTGTTTTTTGTAACCCCTCACCCCTTAAAAATACTGACAAATGATATGCCTTTGATTCTCTCAATGATGCACTTGTAAAACCATTTAATAACAAACCAAAAAAATTGCAATGATGCAAAACAGAATAAGTGTAATTAACAATGAAAATGACAAAAAAAAAAACATTATCAGTTTCTTTTGAACATTAACACACATTCTTTATTGTGCAAAAAAGATGGAAGATAGAACGATGCGAGAACATGAACTTATAAATAATGCCAGTGAAACAGTACATGACTGTTGCCTCTTGAGATACTTAGCACCTACCTTGAAAGTTTGTTGCCTACACTTCTTGGCTGTTATGTGTTAAGCCAACTCTGTAGTCCTTCACATCAAAATGAAATTAACAATATTATTGCAGATTTTCTTGCCTATGTACTATGTAGTCTGTATAGTGGAAAGAAGCCATCCAGTTATTTAATAAAAGGAAATTTAAAAAATATATACTTATTAAAAATTAAATTACTAGTATGTTAAGCATTGCTTTAAATAAGCTGTGTTTTTCTTGATGTAATATTTTAATCGTCACTGATAACCTTGTTAGTAAAGTGATAGAAATTAAATATAAATTTCAATACTGACCACACAAACACTGACAAAGAGCAAAACAACTAAAGAACCAAAATTTAAAAAAATTTACACTTAAAAAAATTACAGGAATAACAGCACATATCTAAGTGTGACATTTTGTTTCACTGTTTTGCAGCCAATAAATTATACGAGAGCATTTAGAATTATAAGTCATTCTACTGTATGTGCTGAGAAAATGTGAACCAAATGAAGACAGATGAAACAAGGGTATGGCTACCCTGAACTCAAGAAGAGTAGCACTAAGCTACGCATAGGGGTGTGCTTTATGACCGAGTGACAGTAAGTTAATTAACTGGGATAAATCATGTGGTTATCTTACCTTCATAACCTATATACAGGACTAACTACCCCGGTGAACTGTGTACACCATAATGATGAGAAAAGCATGACAGAAGTTTGAGGTTAAAAGAATCACTATGGTAGACTCGCATAAAAGCAAAAAAACCCTTTGCCACAAATATGCTGATAACGCAATGCAAGTAAATTGCGGAGATATTCATGCACGGTTTCACCACCATCTCCGAGACGCGAGTTTGAACAGCAAGATTCCTTGTTCAAAACCTGAGTATAACATGAAAAATTATGCCTTTTTCAGATAACTGACTAGGTTAGCTTAGAATGTAAGTCACCTATCCTTACCGTATTGGCATAAAAGTGAGGATGCTAGCGAAAATCCACTTCCTTTTCCGCGCATTAAGATTTTAGTCGATACTGCAGAATTATATGTTGCACCACAGAAACCATAGTATTACGTATAATCTAACAAGTTCAAAACACATACAGGACAATCGTAATTCTGTCTACAGTTCATAAATACATATTCAAGATCAAAATTTTCTAAATTTTTTTAATCACAAGGAATATACTATCAATGTATTACCATCAATGTTATGTACATGAGCATCAGACGACAAACTAAACTATATACACACAATGCCTGAAACATCTATATTACCGTACTTCCTAAACCAAAAAGCAAAGGACAGAAAATATGACGTGCCAACCAACATACCATGATCATAATGACAAAAGCGTGTGTACACCCTCAAAACAGCATGAAAATTCTATGCTAGTTATCAGCAGTTAGAGTAAAGCATAAACAATTCCCTTACTCCATTAAGTGACTATGAAATGTGGTGCATTACATAAGGAGGTGTATAATTGTGATTTGGTATCAAATGAATGCTATTTACAGTATTATGAACATAACTAATAACAAACCATTCAGCAAGTAGGAAATGTAAAGTGTGGTTGCAAGAGTGTATAGAAACTTCAGTAGATAAAAACAATGTACGTATATAAGAAAATATTCCCCATGTAAGTGAGCCATATCAGGATCATTGCATGATCATACCTTGGGTGAGGTAAGTGACACTGAAGCGTGGTTTGGGTCGGAATGCGTCAGGAGGGTCCCAGGGTAGGATATGCATATTGTGGAACTTCATTCCTCGCAAGCCAGCTGGCCTCACTTTGACCACCTCAACGTCCACAGGCTTCAAATCCCCCGGACGCAAACTGTGTGGAGCTACAAATGCACCACAAGAAAAGAATGTCTTGTGATAGCATGCATGTTGCTGCAAAATAATTGCTACATCCAGTCAGGGATGGCACTTGCTTACCTGCGGATGACTTCACGACAGGAGTCTCCGATGACTTCTTGGCACTGTTAGGTTTCAAGTTACCCACCACTGATTGAGCCTGGAAATTAAAATAATCACTGAAGCCAAATAAATACCCATTTCAAGACAGCAGTTACGAAAATAATTTTGGACCTACTATTATGAAGAAAAAAATTTCATTAACTTACAGCTTCTAATTCTGTTTTTAATTTTAATATTTCTTTATTTCTTTCTTCCAGCTGCGTGACAAAGGAGTCTTTCTCCAGCCTCAGAGATGTAATTATTCCATCTTTCGAAAGGTCAAGTTTTTTCTGCGACTCCTGTTAATACATATGAAATAAACAAATATTAATAACAGCGTAAATATTGGAATTTAAAAAATTAGACACAAGCATTAAAAACATTAACATTAAAACCAAGAAGTATTCACACAATTTTCTATTAAAATTTTTCAAATCTGGATTCTTTAAATGTAGGCCTATCACAGTTTCTTAAAAGAATTTAAAAAAAAAAATACTGCAATAAAATATTTTATATTTTATCATCAATAATTTTTTTTTACTTATGCATGTTTGAAACTATGGCAGCTACAAAATTAATTAACACCAATGTTATAATTACTGAATACTGGTCCAGTTCTTGAATATTTTTTTGTTTAGTACAATAAATATGAAAGTAAGTTGTGAACTGAGAGAGATGCATTATTACGAATCTTAACTAACTTTTAAGTATAATAGTTTGGAACGACAAGATATGGTGGGCTTAGGTCTCATACACACTGAGGTTATTAGAAAATGTGACACAATGACACTAAATGACAGAGGAACTGGCCATGACGTTTGTTAAGGAACCATCCCAGCATTTATCTGGCATGACTTCGGAAAACCCTAGAAAACCAAAAGAAGGCTGGTCAGAGCTGGAGATCCAATCTAGGTCCTCCTGAATGTGATGGAGAGTGCTTCACCACTGCTCCAACTTGTTCGCAACAAAGCATAGTTCGATCATAGAATGAATCCGGTAGTTCATAGAGTTAACTCAATTTTAATCGGCAGCTTGCTAAAATTTTCTGGATTCATCTGCTTGGACATACTCCATTGCGAAATAAATGACTGTCAAAAGAAAACTAAAAATAAGACAAGAAAACATCAATAAGCAGAGTATGCTTTAGTCATCAGGAATCAAACTATTCCGACTTGCTAATATCAAAATTTCATTTGATGAGTGTGGTCATAATAAATATAAAATCTGTATACCTCTGTTTGTGTTATTTTCAGCTGGGACTGGCTAGAGTCACCATATTATATTATCAGTACATGATGCACATTCACAAATATTTCACCTACTTGAAATATATTTCAACTACCTGAAATATATTTCTGGGAGGAACTGTGATTCAGTCTGTCGATCCCTAGTATACCATTTATTGCTCATGACATAAACCTTAAAGATAGTAGTGCTGAAGTGCTGACAAGATTTTTAAGCAGTATATAGTGCATACAAACATTGAAAAGTACACCTCAAAAGTATTACTTAACTGTTATTTCTACTTGAAATGTTAATTTGCAAAAGTACATTTAAATTTCAATTCAATAGATTTTCTAAGCTAATTGTATTCATATTTTAAAACATAGCAAATTTTTATTTACTTATAATGTCTCTAATGGGAAACTGTAGGTATTTACAAAAAGCTATGAGTAGGGACAGGAAAATTTCGCGAATCCAATGACATGCTGGCTAGAATTCATTGTACTATGCATACTCAAGCTCCAACTATTTATCCACTAGCTGCTACTACGAGGAACAACAGACAATGAACGAATAGACGGGGCTTGAGTATGCATACTACAATGGATTCTAGCCTACAGGTAATTGAATTCGCGACATTTTCCGGTCCCTAGCTATGAGGTTAGCTCAGGTAGAGTTACATTTCAACTCTAGTGGTTTTAAATTTATCTGTATCAATTTTGTGTGTGCTTAGAGAGTGAGATGAAATCACTGCTTGTATAATGTAAATCAGGTCCTGCCTAATTAATTACCAAGTATATTTGTCCTTTTGTAAGATGTGAACACGACAACCTAGGTTAACAGGTTACTTATCATTATAATGTAGTTTAATAAGTTTTATAAATGCCAGTTACTGACATTGTAACCAACATAAACGTCCACTACAGGTTTTAAATTACATCACAACCGTAAAATATTTTACATACTATACTTTCCATTTTGTTGTAATTTAAAAGCTGTACTTTTTATATATAGTTAAAACAATATAAATTTGCTGTCAGTTTTCAAATTAGCCACTTTGTTTCCCCTACGCCATGAACACCCACCGAGTTTGCTGTAAGTGCTTAAAAATTATGCAATCAAAATTCTTAGAAATGACTGTATACAAATACTATGGCCAAATGATTAATAGTAATTGGTATTCTGTAAATTGTTACATTTCACAACTGGCAGGCTTTGTATTTGGGATTACATTCAACTACGAAACCCCAATTTTACTAGCCTTATATCTTACCTTAAAGACTAGTATTATCATAACAGTAACCGAACAGAACCTGAAATAATGCACGTGACTGTCTTATATGTATGTTAGTGGCAGTTTTGTGTTTCGAACTTTGAATATATGAAGCAAAATGCACACGTTTATTTATGTCTCTTGTGAAAATAAAACAAAATGTGTAATGTAACTATTTTAAACCACAAGTACAATAAAAACCATAGTCTTAGAATTACAGGTCTGGACACTAGCCTATCTAACAATGCTATGGAGTTGACCCCGTTATGACTGAAAGCGCCACTAGCAATCAAGTGTCGTTTTAACATTGCAATATAGCGCAGTACTCCCACATCTCCTAACAGTTCCGACATGCGCTTGCTCCTTGTAGATCCATTCACACCAACGAGCTATATGGTAAACATAGAGGGGCGGAAACAGCAATCTCCAAGGCTCTGAGGTGAAGCCCAATTGAACGTGGTATTTTGACACTAGATAAAATGGCGGACTCTTATATCCGGCCCAAATATGAGAGCGATTGTGCTAATTTAAACATTATTACAGTATAATATATTGCAATAATTATTGGCATTTTTTCCTGTGTTTAGCGGGAATATATTGGAGCTATAAAGTAATGGATTTTATGCAAACATAATGACGGATTTTCAACATAATGTTGGCCACACTGCTGTTCGTAATGTTTTCTTGGGTCAAAACAGCCGTTCAATTGGGCTTCACTTTGGAAATTTTCCACCCCTCTATGTTAACTATATAGCTAGTTGATTCACACAATGTTAAAACATCACCAGAGTGCCAATCGTGCCAATCAGTCATAAGGGGGTCAATATCCAACCCAAGTGTCCAGACCTGTTCCTCTATGGCCGTGATAAAAACCAAATATTAAAAATATGAAGTACTGCACCTCAATCTCTGAAGTTACTGAACTGTATTTATAGTTTCCTGAATGTTTCTTTAGTCCTATAATATACTCAATATGGTTTTAAGTATGTAACATGTAGCCATAGCCCTAATTCACACCGCCTGTAGGTATACTGTTCACATAATTCATAAACATTTTACAAACAATTGCCAAACTATGACACTTTTACAAAATTGTGTCACCATTGTGAAGAGCAAAAGTTCAAAACACACAGACATTTTGCTTGCAAAATTCAATATTCTATCTGTAAGCGCCAAGTTTTGCTTGTAATGGGTAAAAGGAGGGGGGGGATGGTCAGCCTTGTAGTACATGGACGTAATTATTTTAACTAGTAACTTAATAACATGTACTTTATTTGGGAACTATGGATTGAACCCATTCTTAAATTAGAGTCAATTTACTGAAACCCGTATTATATAAGTGTTGACCCATAAGTATTTATATAACCAAGACAGCTATTGATGAGAGCAACTATTCAACACCAGGGTATTTAAAGAGTAAATACAGCAAATTACTGTTTTCTGAACAGTGGAATACAGATTTAAACATACTAAAGACCTACGTAAACAAAAGCACACGGTAATGTTTACGTTTACATCCCAAGGAGAGAAAAAGATTCAGAAAGACTTTCAAAAGTGCTCACTATCCCAAACAGCCTATACCCATCTAGTCAAATGTTGCAAAATAAATTTACTTAGGTAATATTTTTTGAAGTGGCTATAGAGTCTGTTTTTGGTTTAATTTCTCAGCATCTACATATTACAAAGTCTTTTACAACTCAAGTACTTGTTGGCAAGTACTGTTTGTGAGTGTTTGTACTGCAGTGTGACATTTACACCATATTAGGCACAGCAACAGTAACCAGCGAGGACCAGGCTGATGATTGACAGAGGGCAAATGGCAGTTAGTCTAGATAACATTGCAGGTTTCACGTCTACCATGTTGAGAAAGTATTGCAGCATAGGAGAAGCAGGGCAGTATGTCCAAAATTTATCTTACTGTGTGTTAATTTCAAGTGCCGTATTTTGCAGCAGAGTGATCCAAGGCAATTGTATTGGACAGAATTTTCAAACTCTCCAAGTTACAGTAGGCTATGCTATTTTGCTAGGACTTTTTTTAAGCTACCCAACTACTGAGTCGAGACTTCATCACTTGAACACTTGAAGATGAAATATGACAATTGGCACTTAAGAAAATGTAGTAGGTATAATCCTACTAGGTAGTATTTGTCACACAACTGGATCTATTCAGTTGTTGCATGTTTAATGAGCGTATAGTCTGTACCATGTAATTATTCCATATTTTGAGAGATTACTTCTGATGTGTCTGTAAACACAATTGCATATATACTGCTTTTCCAGGAAGCCAGGTAGTTTTAAAGCTCCAAACAATAAAATTACCAGACACATTTCTTAGAACAGAAATGTTAAATATGGAAATAATACATGAGACAGACTTTACACAAATCCTACGAGTACTATCTTGGCAGCATTTAAAAAAAAAAATATTGCAAAATCTAAAGAAGTAATTTCAGTCATCAATCTGGCAGACTTGTGCCATTAGACCAGGTTAGTAAAGTGCAGAATATATTTTTGTAATGGTAGCAAGTAATGTATACTGCACAAAACTGCTAGAGAAAATCACCAAAATTTTACATAACATTATATTGCAAAGTGAAAAAAATTATCATGCACATAACCTATATTTTTGCAGTAATATAGATTTTACCGTATGTAACTAAATTTGAAATGTTAAAAATTTATCTGCTTAGAAGGACTAGTAACTTAATTATATAATGTATTTCATACCTAAATTATGTTTTCTGGTGACATTTTTGCTTGATAAACTATTCCACACTTCTCGTCCAACAACAATACGACAGTCTGACATCGTAATTTTCGTGAAAATACATTCTAAACGCCTTACAACATTACACATTAAAATTTACTGGTTTCAGGACATATGGCACTGCACATGAGCAATGGCGGGCCACAAACATTTAAAAATCTCAACATTACACATTTTGGAACCTATGTTTGTTTACATTTTCCATGTGCTTTCCTGTTAATTGTCTGCTCGCAACTATCTACACTACTCCAGAGCAGGGTACATCTGAGACCTTGAGGGCCATTACATTTTTATCACATGACACTCTTACCTGATTTTAGAGTGATGTCTACTCTATTGAGAAGCGCCTAACATGAAGTGACCACTACCCTGCAGAAACCTCAGAGAAATAAAAATTAATAAGAGACTACAAAGAGAACATTTACTGAGAACACTTTCAATAATGGCAAAAAGTATTGTGAACACTGAACAGTAAATACAAAAATATTTATAATACCTGCCCAATTACATGTGTGTATATGTACATGTGTGTGTGTGCATCCTAGTCAGTACTTTTGAAGATTGCCTTGTTATGAATACTGATAAAGACATACAGTTTGTTGTAATTGCTGTAGGCATTGACTATGAGTATGATGACATTTTTACACTGTGTTTATTACTTGCACTTGCTATGTTTATGTTAACAAGTTTCGGGAAGATACAAACGGGTAAATACAAAAGTAACAAGGACTTCAAAGTGCTCACTTTACCCTGAACAGAATATAACAGAAATATGCAGCGACAAACATATGGAAAAATGCACTACAAACACAAAATCAAATATTCTTTCACCATTACAAAATTGCAATGTTTTCTAAGTTTATTAGCGGCAAGAAACTAAGCCCAGTTATGGCAAAAATTTTGGGGGAAGAAATTTTGTGCATATGTAGAAATTGGATGTAATGTTTAGTAAAAATAAATGTTATTTTTGTTACTGAATTATGGCACTTAGGTTTTTCAATCATTTGTGGGTAAAACTGTTTTCAGATAGGCCTACAGTACTTCATATTTACTAAACTTAGTTCATTTTTCCCTTTGTAATGCAATATTTTATTCAGTTTAGGCCTTTTCCTGAGGTATCTGTATTTACTATGTTGGGAACGGTGGTGACAAAACTTTAGCGTGCCATCCTTGGTGGTGTCCCAACTGAAAAAAAAAAGGTTTTCAGGTGTTTCCTTGGGACACCACCACGGGGCATCGCATGGTAAATACTTCAAAACAGAAAACTATGTATTTTGACGGCACAATAACCTACCAGCTCAGTATTGCATGCATCTGCTGTTTGCTGGATGGTATCTCGTTCCTTGACAACATCTAGACGTTCACTGTCTTTCTCTTGCAAACGCTTCTTTGTTTCTTCGTTGTCAGAACGCTGCTGGTCCAATTGAACTCTAAGCTGTGCCATGTCATCTTCTAAGTTCTTTATTCTTGCCTCTCCAGATAGTCGCTGGTGCAAACACATATCCTGGCCCTCTGAGCTAAAACAAACATCGTAACATATAATCACACAGCTGAGTTTTATTGATATTATGACTATCCGTAAGTAAATATTTAATACTGTTTTATGTCTAGTAAAAGCCTATGCTAAGATACCATGTGCCTTGTCCGCGTATGTCCCCCTTGAAAATATTGTTGCCACAATCGATTTCCGGAATTGTCCCAACTACTACGTTCAGGAAACCGCCACCAGATAGCAGTAAATGCTTTGTACCACATTTCAATTCAAATTTGTTTTAGTTTATTATATTTCTTTTAAGGAGAGTATTACATGACCAAAAATTTTATTTATAATCACTCACTCAGTCTCAATTTTTGTGTTTGTTTACAAATTGCAAGCTGATTCATGACATTAAATTTTTCTTCTTCTTAAACGAGGACAAGAATTAAAAATTGGCCAATTCACCGAGGACAGGGCCAGGGGAGATGCAAAGACAAACATCATGACGTCACCTGATCAAGTGGACCAATCAGTGCTTAAAATATGAGCGAGGACCAGGGGACCAAGGACATCCGAGGACACTGCAATTGTAGCATAGGCTTAACTCATACCACTGGAAAAATTTGAGTTTATGGCACATGGTAACATGAGATGAGAAAGGTTACATAATATTATTCTCTTTTGCAATATACTTCTCTCTAACTTAAATGCAAATTCACCAATGACTTTAAAAGTTAACATTAGATTAGGTCAGGTTACCTAACCTCAACTAATCCAACCAAACTTAATAAAACTTAAACTAACCTAACGTACTTCTAACGTATATAGAAATATTTTTCATTAATAAAATATAACACTAAAATCAATAGCTTGGCCGGTACACAACAGCGTTGTGTAAGTTTTCTACAAGTTAGAAAATTTACCTCTATAGGTAAGCTGCATTACTACCATTAATTATCTTACCTTATTTTTAATTGTTCACTTAACTCTTCCACCTGCTTTAAGAGTTCATTGTTTTGTGCCGACAACGACCACCAGTTGAAAGCAAGAATGAAGCACAAAACAAGGAGACCGCCCAGTAAAAAAGGTGGAGAGCGTCCATGCCCGCCTCTCATGTTTTCAAACATTTCTCAATTAGTCGTTCGTAACAAACCGGACACTTCACCAATACATTAAATCATATGCAAATAATTGTTAACACGCTACACGCTAATCATCACAAGTCATTCCAAAAGTGGGCGTGATTACAAACAATTGCCAAATGTCAAGAAATTACAGTCATAGAGGACGAGATAAAAAATACAAGGAGGTAAGAGTATACATGCAGATAAGAGTATACAGGAGATGGCATGTTGGAACTTCCTACAAGTCGATTATTGGGCTTATTCATCCGTGTCACAAAATTTTCTTAAGACCCTTCTTAAGCAGATGGTCTCGACGAAGACAATCTTATTTTCTAGTGGCTTGAGAGCAAATATTTATGTTGCATAGTCGCTGCTTGAGAAGGTCGTGTTGCATAGACGTCGAAGATTTTCTTAAGTCTGCAAACAAGAATGTCTTGGCCAAGTTCGCTCGCGGGATGACTTGAGACGTGAAACAAAGCAAAAACATGTAGTTTTTGCTAATGGTAGAGTGTGATTCCATGGCTATTTGAGTAGGCGATGCCACTTCAGATGAGTATCGATATTAAAAACAATTGAAACAAAACATATTGTGATTTTAAGTTAATGTAATTAAGTGGAATTAATTGTCGTAACTTAGCAACGACTTGGTCAAGTCACTCTCGTATGACGTCACAAATTCCTATTCAATACAAACAAGCTACTGACATGTGCCGTGGACGCCCGTTCTGCCGCCATCTGTTTTGGGCAACCGCAGTCGTGTCCCAGCCACGTGCTCTCTCCTCCCTTCCCCCGCTACAGCAGAACACAAGGCACTGTGCTACATCAGTGGAGATGTCAACACCAATGTCCCCCTTATGAAGGTACATTACAGTCTACAACTAGCAGTTTTGGGCTAGTCAAATTCGTTTGCAGGGCCGCAGCGTATTTGCTAATATTTTTCAACACAATCTAAAACTGTCCCAGACCATGTGAAAATGTTTGTGGCGTCGGGGCGCTGAGCACCACCATGCATGTCAGGTGCCAAGCTGCAACAGGCATTGTGTAAATAGTGACATTAGTTAATCAGAAATCATACTAGAGGACACGGCAGAATTTACATGCTTTCGCTACTGTACTCTTTTTTAAAAAACTGTTTGAACATTTTGCATTTTATTTCAGTTGCTTAATTCATCATGGCGGCAAGGACGCTTAGGAACGCCTGCCAAGAGTGTTTTTAATTTACTTTTGTGTTTTTAACATTTATATGCTCCTTAAGAGCAATTTTGATATTTGTTTTCTCTTAATTCAAGAATAATCTCACTATGTATTTAATTTTTGAATTTAATACATATTTTATTCTAACAATGCTTTTAGAGATTGCCCTACAAGAGGCTGGCAGTGATATTTATATTTATGTAATGGGCAGAAACATTCTTAAAATTATTTCTTTACATTTTCATAAGTTTTGGTTTTGCACTTATGTTTAAATTATAAAGTAAGAGCAAATCCACCACGTCTGGTGGGAACACGGGCTTCCGGGGGTCCCCGCCCGACGCCAAATTGAGTTAGTCTTCGTCCCGTCAGCGAGGAAGTAGGTTGTGCGCGCGGAGTGCGGTCACTTCTCCCCGAGGTCCCTCATCTTTAGTAACATAATCTTTTAGTTTTCAATAGTTAATTTAGTCTACTGGAACCTTTTTGTGTGTCTTCATGGCCTCAGGTATCGACGCGCATCAGGGCAGCGCTATTTGAGTCTCCCTCATAACTTTTCACCTAATTCCATTGTTGGCCAATGCCACATTTCACAGCTTCGGAGCGAATTTTTACATATGGTCAATGGTGGCATTGCTCGAGGGTGTTTCAAGCTAATAAAGCACCATGCTGGTTTCAATTCACATCAGTGTTTTCCTCAAAGGCAACAATTACTTTCTTCCCCTCCGCACCCTAAGGAGCCACAGCAACCAGTCGTCGGGAGCAGCGCATGCCAGGTAGGCTAGCATGCAAACCACTACAAGGACCAGCACCAACAAGCGGCAGGAGAGCCAGGTTACATAGCCAATAGGCCGTCGACCCACCAGAGGTCAATCTCAGGCAACCTCACGTCGGGCACATCCTTTGGTTCCCCTGAACCAACCCTGGCCTTTCCCACGCCGTGTTACTACCAATTTGTTTATTTGTAAATTACTTTGAAATATTCTACCATTAACCCAACTGGCATTCAAACATGTGGTTAGAATGATTTTCGTCTTCGCATTATGTGTAAATCGGTAACGCTTTGCTTATTTTCTATCACATCCTTATGTTCTGTCAGTATTTCCAAAAATACTTTTATCTCCAGAGGCGTGTAATGCCGCGAACATGTCCCAGGCATCGTGAAAATTAATAATAATAAAAAAATTAGAAAGCGACGAACACGTGATGGAACTGCCAGTGAAACAAAGCAGAAAGCACAAAAGTTATTTCCAACTCGCGTGTATTTGTGGACATTAGTGTGTATTCGGCCACTTAAGCATTTACTTCGTCAAGTCGGAAGTAGCACATATCATGGTTCGTCGACTTCATGTAGCTATCCTCTCGACACCAACTATGCAACTGGAGATGGGAAAACAATTACTTAAGAAACAAGACCATCTTGACGAAGTTCTTGCTCAAGTTGGGACTATGAATCCCACACATAGTCAGGCCCACGGCCGTAGAAGAACAGGTTTGGACAGTCGCCTGTAAACTTGACCCCTTGTTGTTTGGTTTGTAGTTCCCCAAATTACCGATAATGCTATACATTTTTGGCGCTGTAATCCGGATGGTCGAGCTGAAGCTCCGCCCACTTTCCTCCCACTAGATAAACAATTTATCAAATCGTATTTTTTTTATCAATTTACGAAATACTTCCATCGCTCAAATTTTTAAATAATGGCTCCAGAAATCTTTATTTACTTTATAATGTTAACAATGGAAAAAAATGGGCGGAGTTTGAGTCCAACAGCCCGAATTACAGTGCCAAAAAGTGCAACATTCTCTGTAACTTAGTGAACTACAGCCAAACAACAAGGGGGTCAAGCATAATACATTATGCGTATTTTAGCGGTTGAATTGGTAACGGTACCTGTGAACAGAGCATTTTAGCACTCCTGTTTACAAGGGTGTTTGCAAACATGTTGCAACCAGGCTGAGGGTGTTTGCACGTTTCTGCCAACCGAGGCAGGACGGTTACAGGGTTTGTTCACATGATGTTTACCTTTACTTTTATTACCTGTTTTATTTCGAAGAAATTTGAAATAAAAACAAACAGTACTTATGTGAAATATTGACGAAACTTAAGTTTTTTAAAAAGAAAATTATGCAATATTAATTATCCATTATATGCAGGTGCATAATTAAATTTATTCCTACAATTTATTGTGTTGTACATGTAAAAAAAAAAATAGTGAAAGCAGTCTATGTTCCAATAAACGTATACGTGAAGAAGTGTTTTCCTTTATACAGTCCAATTCTATTCCTGATAAGGTAATAGCAAATACACAATTTCGTAACTCCATAGTGGTAGCCATTTATATTCACTGAATATTGCATTTTAGCGATTTCTTGTAAATGCTAACAGTTTCGGCAAACGCTTGCTAACAGCTTGTGACCAATTACTTCGCTAAAATACGCCTATTGGTAGATAGGCGAGAGTCCAATTTACGACCGTGGTTCGAACATGCCATATTCTGTATACTCCTGCCTCCATGTTCGTTATGAAATCTTCATATCTATGATTCAATTATTATTATTTTTAGCAGAAAGATATTGAGCTAGGTTCCACGGCCAGAATTTTTCTCAAAATTGTAGAAGTTCTTTTGTAGTGACGGCGTAAGAAAAGTTATAATATAAAAAAATGCCTGTACGACTTCCTGTTGGTAAAAAACATGTTGAACTAGCTTCCAAGTGGTAAGAGATTAAGACATATATTCCTAGCAATACGATTAGCAGTGAAATCTATTTATGTTTCGAATTTTTGTTATAAATAAGCATTTTTTATTTCTGGGTAGTAGTTCAACAATTCACTTTTTTTATTACGAGGTGTGTTGTTGCAGCGTAATTCTTCCGTTACGTATATCTCACCTCCCTTTTCGGTTCACCTATTACTATCTCGCTCACCCTTTTCCTAAATTCCTTCACCCTCCCCCCTCACAAATACAACCTCCTACCGGATGATAGAGCCAATTTCATTCCAGTCTTTATTCTGTTTACCGTAGAGTTATAACTATTAACATCACTGTTGGTGTACTGGTAGGGTTGCCACAGCAGTGTAACCCAAAAAGAGGACACATACTTGTTCAAAGCATTAAAAAAGAGGACACTTAAAAAAAATACTCTTAGTACACCATAAACATTTTTTTATGTAAATGTATCAATTATTTACTTTATCATCTGGTAGTTTAGTAGAGAAAATGCTAAAAAAGCAAACATAATTTCTAGAAATAAACTCCAAGTATGTTAGCACTACAAAATTAAACAGATTGAAATAGTCTTCAACATAGGCTGACAATTGCACTTTCAGAAAACCATTGACAACTGTAAACATATGTATAACAAACGAACAACGTAATAATTTCCAAAGAAAAGAAGTTGCACATAAGCGCGAGATATGTCGGTTCCGTTCCTAAACATTTCGTGACACAGAAGTATGTTTTGGCTCTCTGTTCTTGAAAAAGAGGACATTTGGCCCATTTTTGTAAAACCCAGCCGGACAGTTAACGAGGCGTTGAAAAGAGGACACGTCCGGGTAAAAGAGGACGTCTGGTAACCCTATGTACTGGCATAACTATTAAGTTTAGACGTATAGTTAATCGATAAAAAATGTTTACGGAGACGTTACAAGTATTCCTACATAATTTGGTAAATATCTAGTTTCTTTATTATTACAAGTTACAATAGGTACATAAATTGACACATACATAAAGAAGAAAAGAACATGTCTCCTGGAGCAGTGTGCCTCAATTTTAGTAACTTGAGCATTACTGATTGTCTATCTGTCCTCTCCCTCCCCTTCATCCCTTCTCAGCACCCTCTCCATCTCTACCCACAAGTATGGGTCCCGGATTTATGCCACATACTCCAAGATGGGCCACACCATCGTGTTGTAGGCCTTTTCCTTCACCCCCCTACATGTATCCTTAAGTATCTGTCCCTATAGCCCCAATGCTCCTCTCCCTTCCTTACAACTTCTCTCACCTGCCCATGTCGTGGAAGCGCAAGTCATCACTTGACTCTGGTCCCGCCATAACTGGATAATCACTCTCGCGTGTAAATTGAGTACAACTCACATAACCTAGAGTACACTACACTCCTCCCTTCCAAGACAGTATTTCACATGCCACAAATAGACACACAATTTAAGGTAACAATTAATCTAGAATGTAATCTTTCAATTTCCCCGGCAACTGCCATGCTTTGCCGGAAACACAATGCCCCTGTGGAACTGTGTGCTCCCACAGCCGACTGGTGCCCTCCTGCTCCTCGAGTCCTCTGAACGGATTGGTATTGTCCTCGTCCTGTGCTGTATGTCCGTGTGATGCTCTGAGGCTGGTGTGACCAGCTGTTTGCTATTGCTGGGAGGTGGGTCTCTTGAAGAGCGCTGCTGGACAGGCGCCGTGGGTGCCTCAGGTGTACTCTCTGCAAGGCTGCTAGTAGTAACCCCTCTAGCCCTTACCTGGTCTGCTTTGTGCGGCTTGCACACAGGGCTTACTCGTGCCCTGCCCTGCCCTGCTCTTGAGGGAAGCTGCCACTGCTTGCATCTAGTGCCTGTTGGGGTCCTTGTGACACTCTATTCATGCCTGATTCACTCGGCTCCCTGTGCAAAAGCTGGTCCACATGGCGCCTATGCTCATTCCCGACCTCGTCGGTGATCACATGTATGTGTTGCCCTTGTGCTCCGGTGATTCTTCCGGGTAACCATTTGACCGTACCACCATAAGTTCTGAATCACACAGAATCGTTTACCCAGAAACTACGCGTCTTGCTTCTAGCTAATATGCCAGCGGACTGTCCCCCCGCATCGGCTGCAGTTGGGCGTATCTGGTCCAATGCTGTCCTCAGCAGCCGTCCCATTAGGAGTTCAGCGGGTGTTTCCAGGCTTCCTGCAATTGGTGTGGTGCGCAATGTGAAAAGTACTCTGGCCAAGCTTGTCTGCCAATCAACCAGTTCCCAGTTTCTTCAACTTTTCTCTTACCGTCTGCACCATGCGTTCCGCCTGGCCATTGCTCGAGGGGTGGAAAGGTGTTGCTCGAATTAGCCTGATCCCATTCCTCCTTGCAAAACACATCTCTTGGGATGTGAAGGCTGAACCATTGTCTGAAACGATGCATTTAGGTATTCCGTGAATACTGAAAATGTCACGCAACTCTCGGACTACCGCTGCTGATTTGAATGAGCGTCCACAGCAATCAGGAACACCTTGCCTTGGAAGGGCCCAAAAAAAGTCAACATGGATCTTTGTGCCCATGGTTGGGTTTCAGGTTCCCAGTTAACACCGTGTGTTTTGGGTGGGTTAGCTCGGAGCTGCTGACACTGTTGGCACTGGCCTACAAACTTCTCTATGCTTTGGTCCATCTTAGGCCACCACATGTAGCTTCGTGCTACTGCCTTGGACTTGACAATACCATTGTGCCCTGCGTGCAACATTTCCAGCAACTCTTTCCTCAACCCATCTGGTATAACCACCCTATTCTCCCAAATGATGCAGCCCTCATAGAGTGACAATTCTGTTCTCCGTGTTCAGTATGGACGCAGATCATCTGATATGGCTGGGTCTCTAGCCCAACCCTCTCCCGTGTTTTTCTTGACAATGCGCAACACTGGGTCCGTGTCCGTTAGCCTTGCAATCCGCGTGGCTTCGATTGGAGGGTCTGGGAGCGCTTCTAGCATTAACACATCCCCTACCGCCGGGATGTCTATCTTTGGCGTTTCTAGTGGTAACCGGCTTAACGCATATCAGCGTGCCCTATGCTAGGTCCTGGCCTGTAAACAAGCCCATAGTTGAACATGGACAGCAACAAGCTCCACCACAGTAACCTCGGGGAAAGAATGCCTGGCATCTGTCGAGCTGGATCTAGCATACGTAAGAGGGGCTGGTGGTCTGACAATTGTGAACGAGCTTGCTGTCATATACTGCCTGAACTTGTTGACTCCAAACACAATAGCTAAGGCCTTCATTGTCGATTTGTGCGTAATTCTTCTCGTGCTTATGCAAGGAGGGTGACCCAAAAGCAGTGGGTCTCTCACTGCCGTCCTCTTCATGTGCCAGCACTGCTCCAAGGCCATACATTGAAGCGTCACATTTCAGTACCACTGGCTTTGCTGTGTCGTAGTGTACTAAGACAGCATCGGACTGGAGGAGGCCCTTCGCAGCACAGAAAGCATCTTCATGGACCTGCGTCCACTCCCATTTCTGCCCTTCGTCTAGCAGTCGATATAAGGGTTCTTTTACGTTGTCCCTACCATGCAGGAACCTTTCGTAGAAATTAAGCATCCCTAAGAAGGACTGGAGCTCCTTCCTGCATGTAGGGGCTGGGGCACGGTGTATGGCTTTCACCTTCTCGAGTGTGGGGTGAAGTCCAGTACCATCCACCCGGTAGCCTAAAAACGTCACAGATGGGACTGCAAAAATGCACTTCGGTTTCTTCAACTGCAGTCCCGCTTCCTCAACACGTCGAAGCACCTGGTGCACCTGGGACCAGTGTTCCTCTTCATTGGACCCAGTGATGAGAATGTCGTCCAGCAGTACAACCACGCCCTGTATCCCAGCTAGTAGTGTTTCCATTAACCTCTGGAACACAGCTGATGCACAATGGATACCGAAAGGAAGTCGTTTCACCTTGAAAAGTCCCTTCATTGTATTGACTGTCAGCAAGTTTGCGGTCTATTTGTCAAATGGCACATGCAAATATGCATCAGCCAGATCTAAATTGGAGAAAATGTTACCCCCAGCAAGGTCGGAGAATGCCTTGTTGGTTGTTGGTAGTGGGTAAACCTCCTTCTGGCACACCCTATTCACAGTACATTTGTAATCGCCACACAGCCGTACTGATCCGTTAGCTTTGCGAACAACACAAATGGGAGTGGCTCAACTGGAATATGATACTGGCTCGTAGACCCCTTGCTCTACCAGCCTGTCTATCTCCTTCCCCACAGTATCTCGAAATGCGAAGAGTACTGGACGGCATTTCCGAAAAACTGGCTTCGCATCCGCTGTGATCTGAACGGTGACTGGTGGTCCAGCGTACTGTCCTAACTCAGTGCTGGCAAACACGTTGGGGTGCTGATTTACCACTTTTGCTACTATCTCTGGTCGCAGCATGAAAATTCTTGCTACCGACATCTGTAAGGGCTTCATCCAACTGCGCCCCAAAAGACTTGGACCCTTCCCTTCAGCCACCAGTAGAGGTAACCTGGCCCGTGCGGTGCTCGTCTGCACCGTTACATCCATGACCCCAAGCACGCGCAACTTCTCTTGAGACCATGTGTGCAGCAATAATTTGGCCTCACGTAATGCTGGTTTTTCTGACCACAAAGCCTTAAATGTGTCATTGCTGATGATTGTGTGCCCAGCCCCTGTGTCAACCTCCATCTCTAGCGTACATCCATCCAATTGCACCATCAGTTTAATTGGTGGTTGGCTATGGGGTGCCATTGCCTGCAAGTTCTACAGGCTGTACAGTCCACTCTCGTCGTCCGCTGTGTCCCTGCGGCCTATGTTGTACGCTGTGTTGCTCGGGTCCCGATGCGGCTTCTGTTTTGTGCCGGGATTGCGACTTTTCTTCTTTTTGGAAATACAAGCCCGTTCCAAGTGCCCAGATTTGGAACAGATGTTACAAACAGTGTTTTGATGACGGCAGCTATCTGGAGACGTTGCAGCACCAGCAAGGTGGCTGGTCGTGTGACTGGTTTGGTGACTTGTCCTTTGCTGATTTGTTTTTGATGTGGAGGGATGATGTCTGGAAATGCTGATTTGGTGCACGTCCTCTGCCAAGTCCTTCACCTTGCCTTGCAAATGTTAGACATTCTTACTAGCCGCTTCGGCCGCTGTAGCCATATCTAAGGCTACCTGGAAGGGTAACTTGTCCTTCTGCAGCATTGCGTGCTGTAGCTTTTCGTCCAGCACTCCACAAACCAACCGATCGCGCAGCATTCTATTAAGGTCCTGGAAGTTACAATGGGCAGATAATCGCCGGAGCTCAGCCACGTACTCGGCA
Source organism: Medauroidea extradentata (assembly GCA_003012365.1). Lineage (NCBI taxonomy): Eukaryota > Metazoa > Arthropoda > Insecta > Phasmatodea > Phasmatidae > Medauroidea > Medauroidea extradentata. The sequence goes on from PNEQ01092542.1 coordinate 25,793, forward strand.
ATTGACTCGCCTTCCTGCTGGTCCCTCTTTTGAAACTTGAACGTCTCCACGATCTCACTGGGCCTGGGTTCGAAGTGGTTGGACAAATGCTCCAAAATCACTTTAATGTTGACATCTCAGGTTGACTATGGATGCCACTAGGTCGTACAGCTCCGTCCCGCACACTGTAAAAAAATTGCTTTCTTCTCTGCATTGTCCGTTACTTTATTTGCCACGAAAAAGTACTGAAGCCTCTCGGAATACGTTTTCCAGATGTCCCGACCCGGAATGAATTCCCCGAACGAGTTAAACATCGCTGTTATAGGTTAGTGCGGCCGGCCCGCCACTATCAGCTTATCCGTATGAGTCCCTCATGCTACCGGAATGCATGAAGTTCGCATCGTCACGTCAACACGAGTGTTGTGGAAGCGCAAGTCATCACTTGAGTCGGGTTTGGGTCCCGCCATAATTGGGTAAACACACTCGCATGCACAACATTGAGTACAACCTACATAACCTAGAGTACATTACACCTACCCACTTCCTACTGTCCACAAACTTTGCACCCAACTCCCTACTCACTCTTTCATACATTACTCCTGCCGAATTCCCTTTCTTTCCAGCTTTTACTATAATTTCCCTCAAGTCCCGTTCTAACTCTTGACTTATTTCTTTCTGTGCTAGGTCATTTCCTCCCACCTGTACCACCACCACCAATACTACTACCAACACCTTAACTCCTCTGCTTACTTGCATGTTACTCGTTGTTTTCGCATCCCTTAGCCACTCTGTATGCAGCTTTGTAAAACTTCCTAAAGCCTCTCAATTCTACACCTCTCACAATCGAGCTTCCTAGGAACACGACATCTGAACAATTTTCTATGACTTTTCGCATCCTCTCTTCCTCCCCAACTGCCCCTGCCACTCCCTTCTCGTTTACATTTTTCCCAGTCCTAACAACCCCCACAGACTTTGTCCTTTCACCTGCTGCCACTCATCCCCTAGCTCTGTTCCTGCTTAGCTCATGCTCTGCTTCTTTTAGTGATTTTGTAATAGCCTTCTCCCTCACTACCAACTTCTCACTGTGGCCCCTACTTCCTAATCCTGTCTGTGAAGTTAACTCTAGCACCTCTAGCCACTTCTGCAGACATATCACTTCCCTTCTGATCAACCTCATCATCTAACCCCTTTCCCTGGCTCCCTTTACAGTTCTGTGTATTTTGTACTCTCCCCTTCCCCCTGCCTACTATTTCTTTTGCCATTTCTCTTTTCTTATCTCCTGCCCAGTTGGTTTCCTCATTTAAGATTCCTCCCCAACCTCTTGAGTCAGCTTATCTGTCCCCCATGGTTACGAAAGAAATAAGTTCATTGGGAAACGTGCTAAAGAGAGTAAGTTGTGAGGTGAAGGAAACGGCATATTTCACAATGGTTCGGCCATTGCAGGAGTATGCAGCGGCAGATTAGATACAAAATAGAACAAAAAACAGAGAAAAAAGCAATCCTAGAGGAATTCTGTATTTTTTTTTTTAAATTAGACAAATAATTCTAAGGGTAGAATTCAGTCGAATATAGACACTACACCCAGACACAAAAGACAGGTGCAAATAGAACCAGACTTCCAAAATGAAAAAAGATGGAAGTAGACTAAAAACAGTGAACAGTGGACAACAAACAAAGGATAAGGGACAACACAAGTTAAAAACAACGACTTTTGGGAATAAATTGTTTACTTGAAGCAAAGGATGTTTTTCTCCTTGAGTTTTGTACAGAAAGACACACCGACTTTTACTTTCTGGTACTTGATTTTCCCATGCAGTAACACTAGTTCTAACACCTGCTTGTTTCACTACACTAGAAGATATGTTATAAGCTCGTTCAGTATTATGAAAATCCTTTTATGTCAACAAATGTCACCTATCTAGTGATTCTGTGACAGAATAATAAATGTCTCCAAGAGCATCAGATTTTGTTTGCTGCAAGTTTTGATGCAAGTGTTTTGCGATTGCTGTTTTCAATTCGTAAATGCCCAGGTTTGTTTTGATGACCGGTGTGTTGAGCTAAAACAAACACTATGTACACCTTTTCCCATCTTCAGGCAGTGTGACTTTTAAACTAGCCAGACAGAAACTGTGTAATTTTGCAGCTGCCTTGAACTTTCAGGTGTCTTTGCCCAAAACCTTTCGCTGTGTAATGACACGATCTGCTACATTGGTAATAGTACAATTTTGTTCCATTGTGCCTTCGTTTTCCCCTCATTTTCTTAATGAATGAGGAAGTTGATTTTTTTCTCTGCATCTTCTTTCCAAGACAAAATGTCTCAAAGATTTAAAATCAATTGTTTCATGTTGATCATCATCATGTACTACAATTCAATCTATTATCTCTTGACTTTGTCGGTGAAGAAAAGTTGCACATACAGTACCACAGTTGCTGACTATATCTTCATCTGTTTTTTTAAATTCTGGTGTCTGAGTGGTAATTTAATTTGTGTCTTTTAAGTAATTTTTTTGTAAAAAAAATATATATATATATAAACTAACTGCACTAATATGTACCCTTACCAAGACTGTTTCTTTCCCGTTACAAACCTTCTTTGGAAGGTTGACATTTTTTTAATAGCCCATGTCTTAGCAGATTATTTTTGACCTGGTAATTTCGGCTACACTCAGTACAAACATACATAATGAAAAAAATTACCACATTCTGTCACAAATTTTTCTCACGCAGAACAGTGGGAAAACCATGTATAAAACACTAACAACAATTGTGCAGTAACAATTGCACCAACATCAATAGATTCCACTAAACTATTTGTTTAATGTTGCATAGCAGGCCCAAGTGCTTATTCCTGCCAAACTGATTGTAAAAATAGGCAAATACTTGGTTGGCCTTCTCCTGGTGAGAGTGTATGGGTGAGGGGGAAGGCAAAAAGCAAAGTGACAAGGTAGGGGAAGTAGTGGTTGAACTCTGGACGGGCCGGAAAGGATTGCTCTCTGGAGAGGAGGGCAGAGACTTTACCTGGTGGTGCACGCGCAGACTCACAATGTCTCGTTGTGCCTTCCTCTCTTTAGACACTTGTGAGGGTGTGGAGGAGAATGGAATAGTGTAAGCAGTCTTTGCTGGTTAGGCCAGTGAGAGAGTGCAATGTTCTGCAATACGATTTTGTGACGGTGAAGGGGTTTGGAAAGTTGTTGAGAGGTGCAAATCTAAAAAACCTTCAGTACATTTCTACAACAAAATTCTGCTACAAATTATAGCGTATAAGTAGTGTCAAAACTGTGGAGCAAAATTTTTATTGAGTATTAGGTAGCAATAAAAAATTTTTTTCGAGGTCGCTGCAGAACTTGGTAAAAAGGCCTTAAAGGGTGCGGTATACCGTAATTTTCATCACCATTTTTTTAATTTTTTAAAATTTTTTTATTTGTACTAGATATTTTTTTTTCTTATTTTAGACATAAAATGTGACGAAATTCGGCTCTTATGAAATTTTTTTATTTCTTATAGTTTTCGCATAATGGCTTGTTAAAGTCATATTTTGCATGTTTCCATTTTAAAGACTACACTAAAACCAACTACAGTAATATATCAAACTCAAAAAAATCACAGTGGATAAAGACATTGCAGGCTACAATGACAGGCTCATAAAATTACAGAATAAAAATTATTTGAATTAAAAAAAAAATGCTGAAACTGAAAATACAAATTTTAAAAAATCAATAATTTTTTAAAAAATACAAATAATTTTTATTTTTTAACTTTATGAGCATGTCATTGTAGCCTGCAACGTCTTTATCCACTGTGATTTTTTTGAGTTTGTTATATCAGTTGGTTTTAGTGTAGTCGTTAAAACAGAAACATGCAAAATATGACTAACAAGCCATTACGCGAAAACTATGAGAGTTAAAATTAGAAAAAAAAATATCTGGTACAAATAAAAAATTTAATAATGGTGATGAAAATTGCGGTAGACCGCGCCCTTAATGCAAGCCAGTCCACATAGCCTTGTGTTTAGTAATGTTTCCATGGAATAGGAAATATACAAATCAAAGCAGAAGGCATACGGATGGGAAGGGAAGGAGATAGAGAAAGCTTTAGTTTAGAGTACAAGTACCTAGGGATACTGTTGCATGGTAACTTCAGGTGGAGAAAGCCGGTAAAGAGAGTGGGGTTTAAAGGGAGAAGGGCACTAGGAATGCTGGGAAGGGTGTTAATAGTGCAGTTAAGTAGACTACGTACTTATATTACAATGGTACAACCAATGTAAAGAGTGGACCATGTGTGTGAAATTGGAGGTGTGGTAGCTGGAGAAGGTTCAAGTACAGGCTGAGAGAACAAATGGGACTTTTGGCCATCAGAGACGTTTAAGGTATTGAAAGAAAGCAGAAGATTGGAAAGGCTGGTCAGGATGTACAAGACGGTGAGTGGGGAGGGAGGATGGGGTAAGGCAGAATGTAGAGGAAGAGGGAATTCTAGTGAGAAAGTTCAGAAGATGGAGGATGGAACAGAGTAGGCAGTGTATGCTTAGGAGTTCATTGAGAGTGGATTTGTTTTTGGAGGAGTTGATGATGGTGGACTGAAAGTTTAGGATTGGTTGTGTTTTTTGGTAAGTGGTTGCCCAACATTTATGAAGCCGAGGCAATTATGATTAATAGATTTGGTTCAAAAGTAAAAACATAGAAATAATTTTACAAGAGTTACAGCTATTCTATGGTTTGAATTAAAAAATGGAATCGTGTCTTTTTATGGATGTAATATCTGTGCCAACCTGTCTCAAGACAATTCACTATTCTTAAGAGTGGTGTGCATTTCCTTATTAACCTTGTGTTGTTTTGCAGGCTTCCATCACTGTCAGTTTTTGGAATGAGTGCAGGATTTGGTGTCTTATACTTCACAGACTGGAAAACTGTACTACAGTATATGCCCTATTACAGCGGAAAATTCAAAACTGAAGATTAATGTGGGTCCTGTTGAACTATTGACTGTAGAGAAAATGTTTGTGTTAATGTAATTTATGTGCTTTCAGTGATTTATTGGGAGTTAAGTATGTGTTGTACGTTCTGCTATCATTGAAAGTGATGTACAATTGATTCTTTGAAGTCAGTGTTTCATTGTTTTGATAGTGGTTTGTAGATAGTTCTTGTTAATACAATTCACATTACACATGTCAGGAAGGATTATTTATTATCAGTATATTGTCCCATTAATTGCTTGCAACAGTGGAAATGGGAAAAATGCAGGTTAAAAATTAATTTACATATTGGCCTGGTAAGGAAAGTGGGCTTAAGTCTTATCAGCAGTGAGGTTATTACAAACGGCAACATACAACTTGGTACAATGACAGGAGATAGGAGAGGAGTCGACCATGGACTTTGTTAAGGAACCGTCCCAGCTTTCACCTGGAGAAATTTCAGGAAACCACGGAAAACTGAAATCAGGATGGTCAGAGCCAGGGATCAAACCTGGGTCCTCCCAAATGCTAGTTCAACATGTTACCGTTGAGCCACCTCACTGAGTATATTGACATAGTGTTATGTGGTTTAAAAATATAACTCATTCTGATAATTTTCACACATTGACCACTCGGTTAATTTGTATGAGCTGTTCATTATAACTTACGTATCAGACAATTTGTACAGACGTATCATTTTTGTCGCCTATGCGAAATATACCAGAGGCCAACATATCTGCCCTGTCCTCTTAAATATATATTTTACACATTTTTTTAAAGGAAATTTTTTAGAAAGAAATGTGCTTACACATCGTAGTGGATTAACAGAACCTGTAATTAAATGCCAGTAGAATATGTTGAACTCCTTCAATTGGTATTGCATTATTACCATTTTAATAAATAACTGTGAATTTCTAAATAAAAATATGTTGACAGTTTTTACATATGTACCTCCAACAAATTGGCTCTAAAAGGGTTAATATAAATAATAGCAGTGTAAGGAAAAACAGTCCATACATTCCAACACGCTCAAAAGATAAATTCTGAGGCTGTCCTCGGTATTGTATTGTTAACATTTTTGCACCACAGTCGTGTGCCATAATTTTTAATATAAAGACAAATAAAGCTTAAATATTTTTCCTAAAACATAAATTTGAAATCTAGATAAACAAATAATTGCTTGAAGTGTAGCACATAATAACAAACGCAGAAATGTTTGTACAATTTGTCATTTATTATCTCATCACAGTAATGTAAAATAGAAAATAAAGAAGATAGTATAACAATTTTTTATGGAACTAACCCCCACAAAATTTTTACTGAGGACACGCACTTGTATTCAAAAAACTTAATTGGGGACAAAAAATTTACATAGCTTTGTGATTGCTCACGGCTTCCGCTTACAATTTACGCGTAAATTAGCATTTGTCAGGTTACACAAACTCATATGATTGAAACCTGCAAGTTAAATTTTACTCCCTCTTGAAGTCTGTTTTGATGCTCATAAAAGTCTTGCTCAAAGTAACAAATTCGTCTTCTTAATAATTACACAAGAACCTTCACTTTATATTGGGCACGAACATTTTCATCATTGTTCAATGTTTGTGTAACGTTGGTGGTACCATTCAACATACTATTCAGAAACTTGTTACATCTACCAGAAATGATGCCACAATGTACACAGATTGTCCAACTATATGAACAGATCTGATTTGTTGATTACCTCTAAGCATACATATATAAATGAAGTTGTTAAAAAAAACTATTTTGTGGGATGATTATGGTCTTGTTTATATGCTTTGTATTTTAGCTGGCAACATGTCAGGATATGCTTTACGTACACAATAACAGAAGTCTGTATATGATACAAACACACAATTGTTTTTTTTTGGTAGATGATTTTTATTTATTTAAAATGTTGAAATGAAAAGTGGGCATTTCTTCTGGGAAAATTATGGTGTGCAGATATTTAAATGAACTGTGGAAATTCTAAGTTTTACAGCTAAAGATTTTCATCGGAGTGTAATGAAATGTTGGGAAATTGTGGGTCTGGAAACTTTAAAAAAGGACTATAGCATTTGTGTAGATGAAGAAACTTTCAAAGATTGCTTACGTGGTAATATTCCAAATCTTTTTTAAAAGTACAAGTCTGAACCACTATTTTTTTCTAGTTATTAAAAAATAAACTTACAATGATGATTGATTATTTTGGGTAAAGGAGTGCTGTCCAAAACTTTAAATTAAATTTTCTATGAACCAGATGGGTATTTCAGGACACTGTACAGGTTTTCTGAAGCTTACGTAGCCATTTTGTATTTTAAAACAACAAATTTTGCTTGTATTTGCAACTAGATGTGTTGTGAAAATTGGAGAGGGGCTGCAAAAATAATTTACAGTTTCCGCACATCAAACACAGTTTCAATTAAGGTATACACTGTTTTTTTTTGTATATCATTTTCTCAAACATAGTAAAAATTTTCCGTTATTAACTCTTTTCAAGCTACTTATTTATAATCCTCATTTTCTGCTTTGGCAGCCAGCACAAGCATGTGTAGCAAGCATTGTGACAAGTGAAAAAACAATATTCCACCTGGCAGTCTTAATGACCTTCAATAAGTATTACAGCTGTCTGTAAAAAGTAACCTGCTAATTAGCTAGGTTTTCTTGATAACGTGAGCAGGTTTGCTTGATCACCGGATGTTAGATAGGTTTTATTGAATGCATGACATGCTAGACTGTTAGTATTCTTTTGGGTAACTTTGTAAACACTCTTTGAGTTGAAATTGTACTCAGACAGTGCTAACCTGGTGCTATTTCGTAAACACCTATTGTCTACAAAAGTGGTGAAATTTTTTTTTACCAGCATTTTGCCAACTTCATAAATTTATCAAATTTCTGTCATACTAGTTTTGTAAAGGGTAAGTACTATAGTATGCAAATTTAAGTTTGTAAAAATAAATACGTTTCACAGTTACACCAGAATAAATTTGTCTCAAGACACTAAAATAAAACATATACCTATTCTGCGCACAGTATAACATGTGTGTTTAGTTGAAAACATAACCTCAAATGTGCCAAACAGTTGCTTCTATTAATTGCATCGTAACCTATCATAATGCAACCTGGAAACAAGTTGATGTTCAGTTCTATTTTCGTCTTTTGAAAATGGGTTTTAAAGAAAATAGAACATCAAAACCAGCGCAAAAAATTATTTAGCTTGTCAGTTTTTTAAAAGGTACACTTAAGTACCATATTTGAAAATTAATTTAATTATTCAATACAATACAGTAATTTTGTTTATATTCCTGGTAGTGTGTGTGTTAACTTAAGTCAAACTGGATTGATTTAACAGGTGCTTACGAAAACCACACCAGATAATCTTGATAGCGTACATGTAACTCTAAAATTGCCAAGAACATCACGCAGTAAAAGTTTCCCGACCGACAGGACATCTTAAATATTCAACTATCTTGTCACCGGATACACTCAGGTCTACCCTACTCTGAAGCAGAGTAGATAGCCGCCAGCAGATCTATACAAGAAAGTGTAAGGTATAAGTAAACAAACACAGACTCCCTTATGTGTACATAAAAGAAAAAAAATGATGCATGGCATTTAAAGTTGTAGAAGGACTTAGGAGTACTGGGATATTTTCCGTTTTTATGGGCGGGAAAACACATTAGTTGTCATGAGACTGCCAGCTTGAGGGAAAGGTTACAGGTGAACTTCTAGCCCACTAGTTTAAACTTCAGAACTTAATGATACAATCTTGGGTCAAAATGATTGTGAAAAAGATGTGAGGGTGCAGTTGGGTTGTTTGCTTTAGGCAACATAAATAAAAATAGGTTAAATTGGAATTAACATTTCATTTGTAACACCCAAAGTAATTTTGAGTTTGTACTTGACCTATCACACACAGCATGGGATTATCTGTAATAGAATTATAGGATATTTTTCTTGTGTATAATTTTCATTTCATGCTTTATGTTCTTATTCTGATATATTTATTACTATTTGGACTCTACAATAAACAATATAATTATTTTTATTCTCACCTGGACAGTAATATTTAAATCCAGCAATTTATAAAATTTTAATTTATTTAAGCTACTTCTCTCTGTTTTCTTATTGGGTTTATGCTTTGTGAGTATGCATGTTCTGGAAGTTGCATTATCTAGGCACTGAGGTCATTGACACCTTGGACTGCACATCCAAATTTTACTTCTTGTGCGATATTTTTGAATTGCCCCCTACTGATTTTGTCTCCCGTACAACGAAGATAAACACGGTTAAGTCTTCCCCTAAAAGATTTGGTCCAGGGGAAAAATCTACCGCCATCCTAAAGATAGTTCACTTTGGGAGGAGCGAAATTATAGGCATTAACATAAGTTTTGACCATCTTAACAAGAGGACTTTTCTTCAAATTTAGTTTTTGAGTGAATTTGAATTCGCAGATGACGGCGATGTTCGCAAAATGCAACTTATTTTATGAACTGCACTGTGAGATTTGGCTTTATTCATCTTTTTATGAGGCGACCAACCTTTCAAAGTAATATTTGTTGCTGTCTTAGCATATTCAGTAACTGTAATTTTTAAAAAAGTAAATTCTGGACTGAAATTGGTAATTTTAATTGGCATATTGGAGGATCTTATGTAAGTAGTGTCAAGAACTTTGCTACAAACAATATTGAATTAGACATTCCCCAGTGGTATTTGATGCAGAGTACTTATATTCTACTGAATAAACTGAGTTTTAGCATGGTGCAAATTAGGGTTCTAAAATTTCCAGAAGAATTGGAAAAAATTTCTTTAAAATCATTGTGAAATTATACTAAACCTGTGGTGGCTAAATAATATATATATATTAACTTATATAAGGTAATTAAAATGAGAAAAGCGGATAACTAGCCTATCTGGTTCATTCTGAACGTTTACTTTCTAGCAAGGCATGTGAATGTGGAAAGAAGGCCAACATGATAACTTTACAGTTTTAAGACAAGGGGAACTACAGAAGCATCACATTACTGTAATTTAAGTAATTTGTTTACTAGTAATCAGGAACACAGACACCATCGTAAGTCGTAACTTAACACCTGGCAAACAGCAATCAGTGTTAAATTTCACTTGTAAATTATGTGTCTGAAAAAAAAAATAGCAAATCATAAAGTTGATACAAGCAGCAAGATAATTAATAATTATCTTAGTGTGTTACTTGTGTATTTGAACTGCAAAGGGTTTTTTTGTTGTAATCAAAACTGTTTTCCTAGCAGAGATTGTAAGTTGTGTACGAGCATGTGTAACAGCTATTTGTGGTTAATTCATGTGCATATTGTTTATTTTATTGTACCAACTTTATTATTGTTCTTTTTGAAACTTTGTGTTATACTTACTGATTATTTCATTTTCGAGGTACTGGTAGAGTACTATGTGTATCGGCAGATGGGCCCGAATGTAAATACATTTAACATCGAGATTTGTAATTCAGAAATTGTAAGATTATTTTTATTGCATTTTTTTTCTTATTTTTATATTTTCCGTAATCTTTCGATTTGATGACAAAAATTAAATTTTTTTCCATTTTCACAGCAATGGGGAAAAAAAAAACAATTTCCCCCGGTTTTCCTCCAATTTTTCTGGATTTAATCCGAAGCTTCGGAACCCTAGTGCAAAATAGCTTATATTTCATCATGTTTCAATTTCAAGATTACGAGAACCCAATTAAATGTATGAAGTAAAAGTGTCAGACTACTGTGAGAGATTTTGGTCAGTGCAGCGGCACCGTCCGGCACAATTCCCACATGCGAAAATCTGGGAACCGACCCCGCGAGAATCAAACCTTGATCGCCTTGGTGGGAGGCAAATAGTTTGACCATTTGGCCACCGTGGCCCCTAGGAGGTAGCAGAGAAATTGCTTTAATAGTGTTTGGTATTAGCATCTAATGTAATTTTTTTTTTCTCTTCAGTTCAGTTTTCTTCCATTTAAAACAAATGTCTAAAGATTTTTAATTATATCATATAATTCTTTTCAAGCTAGGTTATTCTTTATTTCTCTTACATATTCATTGCTATTCTGCACTGTCAGGGTTTATGTATTTTAGCGGATGGACCATCTCCAAAAGGATTGATAAGACCAGATTCCCCACTGCATCCCACTCATCCTCTACCGACCATTCTTAATACATATTTCCTCACAGTATATTCTCTACCAGTACTCTCCTTACATAATCATTAAACATCAATAAACTCATAAGTTTGTGGCACAAACATCAAGGCCGTTATGAAATTGATAATTCAGTACATTTGTTGGTTTTGAGATGCTAGTTGGCTTGTTTTTTTTTTTCTGTTGTAATTGGTTGCTGAAGTTATAATTCCTGAGGCGTGACTCGAGCCGCACGGCCGCGCATAGCTACCTATTGCGCATTTGCAGTACTCAACAATTCTGTACTGCACATGTGCAGTAGCTATACGGAGACAAGGTACAAAATGACCTGCGCATGCGCGAGATCCTGGGCACTAGCAAGGGGTAGTAGGGGAGGGGAGCTGTGCCGCACGCAGGTTGTTTTCTATCTTGTCTCCCTATAGTAATGAGCTGCCACGCGGCGTCAATTGCGCCTTAGGAATCATACCTTAAAATGGATTGAGACAGAGAAGACTACAGATACTTCCTACATAGTTCATAGTCCGTTCTGTACAGGGAATCTGGTAGCCCTACTGACTCAAGTAATCAGAATGAGGTTAAGATAAATAACTTTAACAACTCTGTGCGTTACACGTTACCTGCAGATTCGCCAGCATGTGGGGCAGATAATTTGTTTGGGGCAAATAATATGCTAGACACTGAAATGAACATGGAGAACGTAGTTGCTTATGAAGTTGTGGAGATACACTCATGCTAGTCCAGATGCACTGAAGACAGCTACAAGCACAGAAAACCTAACTAGTCTCCTTTACAACTTATCATGCTGATAGTACACCAATTGTTCAGGAATATGAGCGATAATGTTTATGTTAAACAATTTAACGTGACTCTCAGATGGATCTGGGCTAAATGATTGACTGTGTTCAGGGGAAGGTTAAGGAGACCTACTGGCGCCAGTTCCGCAGTTTTAGCTCGGCGAAACCCGAGCACGAAACCTCTTTCTTAGGTTGTGTGGCTGACCACGTGGCTGCCCCGGAGTCGTGCTATATGTACTTTCACATACGCACTTAACCCCTATTTAGGCCAGGGTCATTCCTGTTCAACACCTGATACAGAAATGAAAAACACTATTGATTTCATTAAATTTAATAGTACATGCTATTTTATTACAGATATCCTACAAATTATAACCGTGGTAATGAAGGCAGTCCGGCCCCTGGACAGAAAACAAATGTTAATATAAACTAAACTAAAGTCCAGGGGTGGCGTGTGAGCAGTTCACAAACGTTTGTGCACTCCTAGGTGGTTAGACGAACAAGACACAGCTTCTGGCAAATGGCGTTCAGAGAGTGCAGCATCTCCCACCAAAACACAGCAAACGAATTGTGATGAACTGGTGACGGTGAAAAAATTAATACACTAGATGCAGTTAATAATTAAGACATTGTGAGGTGCATTGGCAGTACCCACCCAAAGTTTGTCCTGCATGTTGTCATTTTAGTATTGTTAGGGCAAGGTAGTAGATGTGTTATCTGGTGTTTCTTTGTCTTTCTTTTTCATTAAAAGTGTAACAATTTAATATCTGGTAGTGTTTGTTTGACCTGTAGTATTATTAAATTAATTTGGGACACTGCAAAGTATGGACCTATTTAAATCAGGTGTTATAACTGCAACAATGCCTATTGATTATAGTTATTGTGGTGTTAATATTCTTTCATTTGATTATTGTCTTGTTTCTTTGAAAGAAAATTGAAATATTTGTAAAGTGTAATGTGTTTGAACTGTTGGGATGATTTTGGAATAGAGACAAACTTAAACTGGTGCCAGGATACATTCATAGGAACTAAACAAATTTTTTCAAACACTGGCAATGTATTCTCAAGGAATAAACAAAATTTATTTGACTTACATGTTAGGAACATCAATAATCCTTCTTCTCTAGAAAGGCCACAGAAACTACCTCCACTTTTTGTTGAGGATTTTTTTTTTTGCAGTTTTGTTTCTGGAACTGGCAATTCAGAACTTTGTTTCACACTAGAACTTTTTTCTATAGTTAGACTACTAGGCCTATCAGCAGAAGACAGCTTTGACTATCTTCAGTATTGTGTACGTGTCTAATCTTTACAATCACAAGAGCGACATATTCACATCCTACGCTCTATATTTTTATGGAATTGTTCAGAAATATCATTTCAAGATTTGTAAAGCCAACAATTGTCAGGAATGCTTCATCTCTGTTGGAGGTTGATTATCACAAGAAAACTAACCAGAGAGAGGATACTGAAATTACAATTGGAAATGCTACTTCTAAGGCAGTGTGTGACCTCAAACCTGAAGAAAAGGCTTTGTTTTATTCTTCTGTTAGGGAATTCTTGTGCATACACGTGATTACATAATCCATAAATTTCCCCTCAATGATACTGTTTTAGTGAATGTTGAGGAATCACAGATCAACAATCTTTGTAATGCATCATTTTCAAGTTTAAGTTTTTTGTTGATAAGTTTTAAATGTTGAAGACCAGGTTTTAGAATCTGCCATAGATAATTTGCAGTCAGAGTTTTGCAAATTTCAACTTGATCTTGATGAAGCCATTAAAACAGAAAAAAGGGTTGATGTCCAGTGGAGTTTGGTGGGGAAAATCAAAATGCATGTGGAAATTTTAAGTGTAAAAAATTATCAAAAGTTATGTTAGTTATTTTGACGATCCCGCACAGTAATGCTGAATCGGAGGAAATATTCCGTCAAGTAAGGAAGACGAGGACACAGTTCAGGTCATCCGTGTCTAATGAGACATTAGATAAATTGATGGTGGTGAAATTTAGGCTGCTGCTACGAGCAAACGTTTGACTATCTATCTGAAGAAAGCCAAGTCTGCAACCACAGAAAGCATGAAGTAATTTAGCAGCCACATTTTGTAAGTAACCATGTGCTGTTTTTTGATATTGGCTATTGTTTGTTATGTGTGGTGTTTTGATTCTGACAGTGATAAAAAAATCTCCCACAATTTAATTGCATATTTTGTTGTGTGTTAAAGTTGACTGACAGAAAAATTTCACTCTTTATTCGCAAAATAGCAATTAGCTTCATAAAAATATCACAAATTCTTCCAGTAGTTTTTTCAACTTTTACTTCAACTATATGCTCAAGTAGCACCATTTTGAGCCTTCAAATTAAAATTTTTCCAGGGGAGGTCACCGGAACCCCCCTCTCCTTCAAGGAGGGATAAGTGTTTACTCCTCTGGGAAAATTTCTACATTTTGGATTTGTCAAGGTCGGCAGGTATGTATACTGGTCTACGTCTCAATAATATACATGAGATGCTGGTCATTTTACTTTTGAAGTCTTATCAAGTTAAGAAGACGTCACGTAACGCTGATGTTGAGTCACGACACGACCAAAGTAACACAAGAGCTTTTTTTTTTTTTTACAAGAACATGCTGGTTACATGCACACTCCTAACATTCCCTACCACTTACGTACCTGTTTTGAGTTAATCCAAGCAAAGAGGAGAATTATTTTGTTTTGAGACTTTGGTGAGGTATCCACTGTTGAAGATGATGAAACATATACTTTCCTGGAGGCAGATCTTCTGATAATTTTTGCACATAATATTTAATTTAGATTGATTTTAATTATGATTTTCCTTTGATTGAAACACTTCGCAGCACACAATTTGATTTCTTGAAGTTCTTTACGAACAATAATGACAATTGTGTTAGTGTATGTCATTGTTGACAAAATCAGTGTGTTTTTGTGTTTTTTTGTGTGTTATTGATTTGTTGTATTGTTAGGAATCTTAAGCACTAACTACATTTTATAGTAGGGAGTGAAGTATAGCTTTGCTTCAAAACCAGCATTTTCAATTTAGAGGTTGCTACACTACTATACCTAGTCATTGACGTGAATTAAAAAAAAATTACCTTAAAGGAATTTAAAATAGATTATTCTTTTTGTTGTTTAATTTTAATGTTTCAGAGAAGGTGAATGAAAGAACTTGAATAAACACATCCTCATGTCAGGATGTATTAATATTTATAAGTACAGGGTGGCGACAGGGTGGGAAAACCGGGAATAGTCTGGGAATTTTAATGGCCTGAAAAGGTCAGGGAATAGTCAGGGAAAATTCCCCGCCCCATCTCCTTTTTTTGGTGTCAAGGGGGAAAAACTTAACATGGCTGGAGATAGAGGAGGAACCCCTCTGAGGGGAGGGGGGATGGGAGCTAGGAGGTTGTGGAGTTACAAAAAATCTGATTAAAGTACTGATTTACATGCTTATGGCAAGCACACTTCGCAGGATCTCTCAGTGAGTACCTCTACAATACTCATAAATTAAAATTTTTCCAAGGAATTTTTTTGCGTAATCTTGTATAGTGCTGGACTTTTTGATTGTAGGTAGTAAGTAATCGTGAAATATGTTTATTATCGGATGAGAATTTTCTCCACACATAATATAATTGTGTACCTACTGCATGAAATAGTAACTTTAATTTCCCAATGTATCAATTGTATTACTCTGAATTTTTGACATCAATTTAAATTAATTACTTTAGTTGCAACTGTCTGTTGTAATTTTGATTTAATTATTTTATTTCAACATGCAGGATTAGAGTACACAAAGTATATTGTTTACATTGTGTAAACTATGTAATGAATCTGTTTCTCCTGAGGTAAGAAGTTTTTAAACAAATATTTTATTCATGTAGTAGGCCTTTTAATTTGGCGATTGTGAGAAACCATAAGTTAGGTATTACTGTAAATTTCTTACCATCAAAATGTACTTAAGAGTTGTAACTTTCAGTTGAAATTTTTATATTATTATAGGCATACTTAATATACTTGCAAAAATAGAGCACACAAAATATGTTGTTGGTGTGTTTACTGTGCAATCAGTGTTTTCTGAGGGCATGTATTTTTCATGCAAATATTACAAGTTGTAGAAGTTTTGGACATACATAGTTGCAGCAAATGGTTTGTCACACAAAACCGGATAATACATGCTGACAAGCAAAAGGATGCTTTCGGTTGTTTACTTTTCTGTTTGTCTGCATGTATTGTCTGGTTTTCTTTGACTCACAGTTTGCTGCTATGGCGTTTATCCATAATATTTATTTGATTTTAAACTTGACTCATCACAAGAATGGTTTAGAAACAACATAAATGTTATATTAGTAGTACATTAAAACTTGTACTATGTGCAAAGTGCATTGAATTGGACAAAGAAAAAATGATTTCTTTTATAAAGCATAAAAAATTGGGTTAGAAAAAATTTATTAGGTCAGGGAAAATTTTCAATTTGGGTGGGAAAAGTCAGGGAATTATATTCCCAACAGTTTGTAGCCACCCTGGTACAGTATTGCAATATGATTTTATTTCAATGGTATTGTATTGTTTCATTATACTTAAAATAAAGAATAGCTAATAAGACAGTGTATTAAAGGTTTACTACCCCAGGTTTCGCAATTTGAAAGGTACTAACCTGTCTGTAATTGAATTACAGAATAATTTGCTTTAGTATAGTTTTCGTTGCATGCTTTATGTTCTAATATTTTTGTTACTATTTGACTCTAATAATGAACAATATAATGTATTTTGATTTTTAATCTCACCTGGACAATAATGTTTTAGTTCAGCAATTTTTAATTTTTTTTATTTTATTTAAGCAACCTCACTCTGTTTTCTTATTGGGTTCTATGCTTAGTAAGTATACATGTTCTAGAATTGCATTGTCTATGCACCAAGGTCATTGACACCACCTTGGAGTACACATCCAAATTTTTATTGCTGTGCAATGTTTTTGAATCCTCCCCTTATAGATTTTGTCCGTACAATGAATATGGACGTGGTAGGTCTTCCTCGAGAAGATTTGCTCCAGGGAAAAAAATCTATCACCATCCTAAAGATAGTTCGCTTTGGGACAATGGAAATTATAGAAATTGCAAGTGTATAAAATTTTTGGCCAGTTTAGACAAGAGGCATTTTTCTCCAATTAGTTTAGGTTTTGAGTGAATTTGAATTTGCAGATGATGTCTATGTCATTTTATGAAATGCATCCAAAGGTTTGACTTTAGTCACTTTTTAATTATTAGTTCATCAGCCCTCAAATTGTTGAACTAATATTTGTAGCTGCTTTAGCATATTAAGTAACTCTAATTTTGAAGAAAGTAAATTTTGAACTGAAATTGATAATTTTAAATGGCATATTGAACCGCCATCTTATGTAATTAATATTTAGGACTTCACTACAAACAATATTGAATTGGACATTTCCCAGTGGTATTTGATGCACAGTTCTTATACTCTACGGTATAAACTGAGCTTTGACATGGTGCAAACTAACTTTACATATATATTTCATCAAGTTACAAAACTAGACTACGAGAACCCAATAAATGATTGTACTAAGAGAGTCACATTACTGCTAGGAGGTAGCAGAGTAATTGCTTTCATTAGTGTCGGGGATTAGCATCTAATTTAAGAATTTTTTTCTCTTAAGTTAAGTTTTCTTCTACTTAAAACAAATTTCGAAAAAATTTTTAATTAAATTCAGGTAATTCTTTCAAGTTCATTTATTTCTCATATGTACATATTCATTGCTGTTCTGCACTATCAGGGTTTACGTATTTTAGCCCATGGAACGTCTCCAAAAGTATTGGTAAGATCAGGTTCCACACTGCAGCCCATTCAAGCTATACCGACCATTATTAATACACTCTCTACCAGTACACTTCTTACATATTCATTCTGTCAATAACCACATTATTAAACTCATCAATAGGCTATGTAGCAGTGATATAAATGGTCAGCTATTTATTGGTGACTCATCATGCATGGACAGCATCTTTACAAAAGACATGTCAGTAAAGTGGCTGAATTATTACACAATACATTCCAAAGAAGTACGCTTTCCTGTAAGTAACATATTCACTAGACATTATCTTCCGAATAAGGGACTACAAAATAAATGTGTTTCACTGGATGCTCAGGTAAAAGTTGATTTATATTAACGATGATTAAGAAACGTTTGTTTTTATGAAATCAGCTGCTTTAAGCCAGTTAATTAAATTCTTATAAAATTAAAATGTGCTAATAAAAACTAAGGTGACACTGGTAACTACAAATACCAGTTTCCACGAAAGAAGAACCACTTCTAACTTAATCAGCTTTCTTTGCTTTTGTTATACTAAGCAAGTAATCTGCTGACGTTTCAGCTTCTGCATATCGTCGTCTCCTAATGGCTGGTATTACCCAACTTCTGTAAGTGACTACAACAGTAACTACAGCTGCCATAACTCCAATAACTTGTAACGCAGGCGTTTTCTTTATGGTCTCTACTATACTCATCGGTTTCTTGCTAGCCATAGCTGCTTTCATCTGAAACAGAACCAATTTGCACACTCACAAAACTTTTTTAAAATCATGCCAAAAGCAAAAAATATGTTCATTTACAGTAATAGTTATAGTAGAGAACCAGACAGTTGTAAGCAAATGTTCAATAACAGAAATAAGAATATAAAAAATTAACACTATATTAGAGCATACAAGACAAAATGGTAAATAAAAAAAATAACAATAATCATAAGCCTCAAAAATCATAGAATTAACGATAAACTGGTCACCACATGAACAAAATAATTAACAAACAAATTTTCATTCTTGTTGCAACTAACTAGAACATAACAGTACTGCCTACTAAACAATTTTGTTTGTTCAATGTACGTATTTCAAACAGTATATTTTGAAAGAAATGTAATTTTAACTTGTAAGGATATATCTACAATCTGCAACACTAAATAATTTATAATAATACTCAAGAGCAGCATTCACATGACACTATCAAACTAACAGTTAATAGTCTAGTTTTTTTACACACACATTTATAGTTGCAAACACGCAGCAGCTGCCTGCAGTTGAATGATTACACATGGGTACCTACTTTTTAAAGAAAATACTTTGCAAAATAGAATTCTAGTAGAACGAAGTCTTTATGGGATGTAAACACTGCATTACTTTTACTTTCTGGAACAGGGCAAATCATCTAATCATTTTAAATCCATAGATAATGGAACCTCGTTAATACAAAGTTCTCATTATTACAAAGTGGTTTTCTATCCTCTTGGAATGAGATGAGAAATAAATTTACTAACTTTATGCTCATAATAATTATCCTTACACATGAAACAATATAATACCACATTCAGTTGCTAAAAGACGTCCCTGTGTTTATATGAAAGTTTGTATTTTGGGATTAAACATCTTAATATATTTACAGAACTTTTTAAAAAATACCTTACATTAAGTTAGGTCCCTTTAGGTTTGTTATAAAGGGGGATAAAGATGTGATAGTAAAAATTGTAAAAGTAGCATTTTTTCATGGTGAAACAATACTAAATTATCTAATGTAGACTATTTTGGCACCAAATAATTTTTATTAATTTTAAAATATAATTTTTACATGTTTTTAAATTTTTTTTAAATTGTATTCCAGAAGCTCACAACGTCATCGTATGTTGATATTTCAGTCCGAAACGAATGTACAACATTTATGAAGCATTCTTATGGGCTTTGATGCCGAGTTGTTTGATTTAATTCGTTTAACTGCAATTAATAATGCAAATAAAATTTTGCTGATTGACACTGGTGTACAGGCATTGAAATAACGTCCAATCATTCTATGATACAAACAGAAATGTAGCAAATCAGGCTCAATGAATATTTATCAAAGCCATATAAATAAACATGAAGTTATGTTGCATTTTACAACAATTATGATATGTGAAAATGATGCTACATTAAATATTTATAGCCTAAAAGTAGTAAAAAACAATAAGTTATAAAATTAAACTGAATACACTAATGGCAGTTTAATACATCAGTTAAAAGTATTGCTGAAAGTATGCTAAGAATACAACTAAAGTACTGAATAAATACTCTGTATTAGTCACATGGATTCACATATACCGAAGAGCTGCGAGTGTCAGCTTTGTTCCCCGAATCCGTACATAGGTACCTGCATCCTCAGGTGTGCCGATGACACTGCACTTACATTTTTTGTGATCTAGAGCCAAGTACAAATTATTGTAGATTGGTTCTTACAGTGATTACAGCATGGCTCTTTGTTTAGATTAGTTTAAAGACAACAGGTAAAAAAAAATATCCTGGAATTGCTGTTATTTTGTTACTATCTCTACAGACTCCGTTAGTGGAAGCTCAAAAACAACTACCCTCCCTCGTCCCATATTTTTGTACTTTCACGGACCTTCAAAATATCTACTGGATGTAATATACTAACACTAGACCAGATTTATTTAGGTTTTATTTCCCTATTACATGACACGTAACCTCAGTAAGTTTATGAAATTTTCTCTAGTCATTTGCCTCCTGGAGAATCGACGGAATTACTTAAAAATAAGACAGTAAAATATGCCCTGTATACCTACCGCAACATTGCTACCTATTGCTAAATATCGAAATATTTTGGCTCGAAATACAAGAAACACACCTTCCAAAAAACACTGGCATGCGGTTAACTACTCGATTGGTTACCAGCTGTCGAATTTTGTAGTTTTTCAGGTTCATCCACGTTTGATTGAATTTTATTTTTAAAAAGGAGAGGTTTCCATACATAAGCACCCGCAAAAACTCCTACGACGACTGCAAACACTATTTCATGCCTTCTTATGCCTTTCGGCTGTCTAATACGCATATTTACACGTCAATTCTAATCAATATGCTACTGCTTCACAATTTCTGAACTTTCCTTACATTATGACATTCAACAACAGCACGATTAAAAATAAGCACGACACTAGACGAACCTTCAGCCCGTCAATCCCCTTCCTTGTGGTTGGGCTTCGAAGGCAATAACAGCGGCTTCAATAAATACGTCCCAATGTGCACAGCTACAACACACAAGCCGAAAATTACAACCCCTTTTTTAATTCTGGTTATATTAGCCATTTTTACAAAAATATGTCAATTTCCTTTAGCGGCATTATTGAGGTTAATTATTTCTGTTCTAGGTGTTTTCACCTACAAAATTGTCAACTTACCGTTCGATTCACTGACACATGTTCGATACGTGAGGTCAAAACTCTTCCGGGTAAAATAGAACCACCTGCATTTCCAATCGAACACAAATGGTTCCAGTTGGTTGCTCTTTTTCGACAGTTGAATAAGCTGTTGCTTGCATTTATTTTTTTAATGTTATATCTTAGGTTTGTTCGCGTGGTCTGCCAGTCTGCCAGTTTTGTGCCAGTTCTGATAGTTTTCTGCCAGAAGGCGTTCGTTTTACCGGAAGTGTTTTTTTGGTATGCTGTTCGGCTGGGACTAGCAGATGCCAGTTCTGCCAGAAATGACTGCCATTTCTGCCCATGCTCGGCGAGTAAGGGCAGAACTGGCAGCAATAAAAAAACGACACATGTGACGTCACATGACGATGCTTGTTCAAAACAAACTCTCTTGTCACGTGTTAAACAATGATATAATTTTTGTCCCTGCTGTTATAATCAAGTAATAGAAGAATTGTGCAAATTCTTTTCTTTCCGAATTAATTAAAATCACCGTATTCACGAACAAAGCCAGATAAAGTTGCAGCGTACTCGTAGTTCTTTTGTAAATAGTGTCGAGGTTAACCTAATGGTAAATGTGCATCAAACCTATATTTATATTTTTGTGGTCATTGTTTAAATAACTCCAAGATTACGTTATGTGATTTTGTATAATGTGTTGCGATTTCGTCTACGAGTTGTTTTACACATTAAATGC